>NQII01008963.1:0-12684 GCA_002778355.1 Clitarchus hookeri | reverse complement strand
GGGGGGGGGGGTAACTTATTTAAAAATGAAAAGGTCTTTGCTACAACTACTTCTCAACACTTTTACAAATACACAAGCATGGACCTGTCTGCATAAATTTTTATTTATTTGCATTTATTTACACCAGTCATCTGCTAATACTAACACAGTTTATTTTACCAATTTCATTTCTGCTACTTAGTTTTATAGTCTAATGACTATTCTAAATGTCTGGACACTGCAGAATATCTGTAAATGAAAATAAAATTGCAACTAAGTCTACATTTATTTACATTTAACAATATGTAGTTGTCAACACTAAGAATGCAGAGTCCTACAGGTAGTAATAGCAAAATATCTTCCAACTCAAGCAGTTACAACAGATAAACAGGAAGACGTGGAAAAATAAAAATCTTTACCTGAATTTGAACTAATGGTAGGGAAACTCCTTTGGAATTTGAGCTTAGTTCAACTCGCATTCATTTACAAAAAAAAAGGAGCTAAGCTCCAGCAAAAACTCATGTGAATGAAAGGGGCTAGCTCTCCCTACAAAACTCCTTTTCCTGGAGGTAAACTCAGTTTGAGCTCCTTTTTAAAGCATTCCATACCATGGTTGAATACAATAAAAGAATACAAATTGTATTATATTCATATTACTTGTCTATTTATGTTATTAAATTAAGCCATAAAATGTGTTTTCAGTGGATGCTGCATTTCAAAGTTAGAATTTACAGATTACACGTTACTCGTTTATTTATCTTATTTATTAACCATTTCAGTCTCGAATTAATTCCCCGAGCTCAAGTTTTGCAATTGTTTAATTTTAAGACGAGTGCTGTACTTGTGTCGAGCGTGCTTCTTGCAACCAAATTACAACGAGCAATGTGTTAGTTGGTATAAGCATTACCAATTCATAAATGAATAATGCAGAACCCTCAACAAATCAGATTTCTCACAAGGAATACGCTCAAAACACCGGCCACCAATTCCTTGTTGCGTACAGTACCGGCCATAAATAACCTTCACGTGCAACATGTCCTCGATCATGGACATGGGAACTGAAAGGGTTAAATTAAGCCTAAAAATTGGCTTTCAAAGAAAGGTGCATTTCCATGCAACTACAGTTTGTTGTGTTTGTGCCACCCATCGTGCTCGTTCGGCAGATACCCTTCTGAAGATGTCTGTTATTGAGTCTGTTATTCGTATATTGTTATTAAGTCTGTTATTCGTATATTAGTAATACTATTTATATTTTGTTGAAATATCATCAGATTTTTTTTTGCAAAAAGCCATCAAAAATTGAATTTTCACTCAATGAAAAAAAAGTTGTCTCCAATGTTAAAGTAGTTGTAATTGGTTGGCAACAAAGGAGGTTACATTTATGTTTATGTGGTATTTTATTTGGAAGGCTTATGTTCATTAATATGAATTAATGTTTTGTTGAAATAACCTCTTGTTTTTCTGCAAAAGGCCATCAAAAAATGAATTTTTAGTCGCCAAAAAGTACGCTGTCTCCAATTGGATGGGGACAAAATGAGGTTGCTGGTTTGTAGTATAATTTTATTTGGAGGATGTCAGACTATTGAATTAAATTAATATTCAGTACAAAAATCATGTGGATATTACACCAGAGATGATTGAACGCAGTATTCTTAACTTTCGGGACACATGTTTCATTTTCTTTCGCTTTGGTAAGCTTCGTAATATTTTTATCTGGTTTGAAATTAAAAGCAGTTGTGGTTCATTTACAGTNTTTTCTTTCGCTTTGGTAAGCTTCGTAATATTTTTATCTGGTTTGAAATTAAAAGCAGTTGTGGTTCATTTACAGTGATAGTTTGTTTATCGGGCATACGTTTGCTGTTTTACGTTTATCAGGCGTCCGGTTGTCGTTTTGAGCGTCGCAGTTTCAGTAAGCGTCAGCATTATTTAGAAACTTTCAGACTGCTCGACAAGTTTTATACAACGCAGTTTCAATAACGTGTGGAGAGCGTGCGTGGCTCGCCAGGCCCTTATCTGGGAAGAGGGGGGGTGATAGGCAGCACAAGTACACGTGTGCTTGTCGCCATTGAAGCAGTTGTCATCCAGAGCTCGCCTAGGCCGTGTAGGGCGTAGCGCTAACCCCCACATCGGCAAACTAGACCTTACTAGATTATTTCTCCGCCGGTGTGGGAGGTCGCTACATTTGTTATTTCTTCGGGCAAGTTTTTAAGAATTGAAATAATTCATAAACGACTATGGCTCTGTTCTGCACGTGTCTATTTATCTGTGAACGGTTCGTACTCTGCATACCTGAACTTCGTATGTGAACTGNTCTGCACGTGTCTATTTATCTGTGAACGGTTCGTACTCTGCATACCTGAACTTCGTATGTGAACTGTGTCACTTGATCTGATAAATAAAATTATGGAACTAAACAAAACCGGAACTTGACTTAATTTCTTATTTAATTGGCGTCCATTTTAAAGAGTCTTGTGTCACTCCGTCTTGAGCTAATCGAGTGGTTAAGTTAAGTTATAGCCAAGTGGCAACTTAAAGCCCGTTATAACTGTAGCATGCCACGTTACAACGTGGACTTACAATGTTTGGTGAATTCTTGCGCTACTCTATGTATTTTGGAAGACCAGGGGATGCTACATAATTTTTTTCAGAAGATGCCTACCTATTTGCAAAGTGCAATTAGCAAGGCTATCAGAATATATTACATTGCTTTACCGTTCTTTGTGTGAAGCCGACAAGCAGCGTTTGTATGAATGTCTTATGAAACAGACAAGCAACATTTGTTTTCACGTCTTGGGTAAAGTGAAGCTATGCACTACTTTAAGCCGAAAAAATTATACTTGGCCATAATACAATTAAGGAAGTNCGTCTTGGGTAAAGTGAAGCTATGCACTACTTTAAGCCGAAAAAATTATACTTGGCCATAATACAATTAAGGAAGTAAAGACGTCTGTATAACTTCCACGATTATGCCTATAGAAAATATCACGTAATTGTAATTACCAGAGATAAGCATTCTATGAGGAGTATGTCACTACCTGTTTTGCAAGGAACATTCCATGTAATAAAATTGTGTATAAATAAAGTAAACTTACTATAACAATGTGGTAATTTGTAATCAAGTAATTCTTTAATGTACAGTGGAGTCTGTTAAAAATCACCCTTTTAACCGTGAGTTTCTGTTAACCATCAGTAAACTGACACGACAAGTAAAATAATAAAATTGGATACNACCCTTTTAACCGTGAGTTTCTGTTAACCATCAGTAAACTGACACGACAAGTAAAATAATAAAATTGGATACAAAATACTAACTTAATAAACTAAAAATTAAATAACTTTTTTCTCGCTTCATATTAAATGAAATTAAGCACATCATTGAGTTAAACAATAAGTATACTGTACTGTAATACTTTTGTCAATGAATACCCAGTAAAAATGCATTCTGTGCGGAATGCGAATGACTCAAGTTTGTATGTTTATGTACAAACTACATATGTACTTAGTAGAATCGTTCTGTCTTCCTCCCCACCCAACCGGAATTTTTAGAAACTCATCAACCCTCCCATTCCTACAGTCAGTTCAGTAGCTGTAGTCACTTAATCAGCAAGTCATTGTCCTCAGTTTGTTGTCAAAGTGTAGTGTGTTTAAAAATGTCTGAGAAACGGAAACGTGTTGTATTGGGACTTTCTCAAAAACTTGAAATTATAAAACTACTGCGTAAAGGAGAAAGCGCAACGAGTATCGCTCCGCTATATGAAATTTGGCGGAACTTTTATTAAGTGTAACACAGGAGGTAAAATGTTTAAGTGAAGAAGAAGGATGATACACCCAAGAATTGCTCCAAAATAATTAGCCACAGTGACGCTGGAAACATGTTTTCCAAGTGCATTGAATGGTACGAGCAACAAGAAGAGGCAGACGCTATACAGATATTACTCCTACGTAAGATATGCAACATGGCAGCAACAAAAGCCCGCGGAGTAATACAACAAAGGAAAATGACAGACATTTTTAGGTAGGATTGTACTTCTGAACATATACATAATAGTACTGTATTCAATTTTGTTATTTTATCAACATAATAAACAGAAGTCTACAATATTTAATATCAAATACATACTGTGCTGTACATACTTCTATTGATTGCTACCTGTTTAAAATATAGTGCTAAATATCGTATACATTATTATCGCTAGTATCTGTCGTGTCTTTAAGAGAGGGGGTTGGGGGCATTTCTATTATCCGTCTATTTTCTCAACAGTCACGGTGATGGTCCCGAGACTGACGGCTAATGGAGACTCAACTGTATTAATAACTCTAATGTAATATTTTTTTGTACTGAAATTTGATTTGCTAATATTGGAAGCAGTGTCCTTGGGCTTTTTGTTTAGTTACTTTGGCCATAAGAGGGGTCACCAGCAAGACTGAGCAGAGATTGCGCCGGGGAGCCTTTCCCAAGGTGGAACCCCAGCATCCACATGCTCTCACTGACCTTTCCAATGACCAGGGGCTGAAATAGGCTCAGTGTCGCTACCGCTAACACATCTTCCTTCATCTTCCTTGCCCGGGCCGAAATACGCTCAGTGGTAATGGAGGATTCACCTCAAAACCTTCTATCAGTGGGGCCGGGACCAAAATACACTCAACCACTGTCAACCTATTCCTAAATGCACTTGTCGAAGAAACATGCTCAGCTGTCATCCCTCCACCTCCTACTCCAATCACCAGGGCGCAATCCTACATGGACACTGGGAATGCACCCCACGCCTTGCCGAAATAAGTGCTCATCGCGCGTGCCGCCGTACATTTCTGGTTAGGCAAATCCCATTCACTGCCATGCAGTCGCAGTAGATATAGTGTTTTCAGTGCTTTCCAGTGTTGTTAGTAAGAATGTCTTCCTAAGCCAGTGTAATGTGTGTGTAAATTGTACTCGTCAGTACTGTCAATAAAACCCAGTGAAGCTACTAGTAAGTATGTTTTTCATCATGTATGCTACTCCACTAGCCTATGTTCTTACACTGAGGAAACATTTAAAGAAGAAAGCCAGTTCAGAAACACGTGCTGCTTCCCGGCCTGAAAGTGATCCTTCCCTAATTTATTTATTCATAAAGAACCATGCCCCACACCTTCCACCACATTAGAGGTGTTCGCCACGACTGCAATAAGTAATGAGGCCAGTCTGCCTCCCGCTCCCATGATGCTCGAGCATGACATCAACCTTGGAAAGATTAGGAGGTAATANCCGCGGAGTAATACAACAAAGGAAAATGACAGACATTTTTAGGTAGGATTGTACTTCTGAACATATACATAATAGTACTGTATTCAATTTTGTTATTTTATCAACATAATAAACAGAAGTCTACAATATTTAATATCAAATACATACTGTGCTGTACATACTTCTATTGATTGCTACCTGTTTAAAATATAGTGCTAAATATCGTATACATTATTATCGCTAGTATCTGTCGTGTCTTTAAGAGAGGGGGTTGGGGGCATTTCTATTATCCGTCTATTTTCTCAACAGTCACGGTGATGGTCCCGAGACTGACGGCTAATGGAGACTCAACTGTATTAATAACTCTAATGTAATATTTTTTTGTACTGAAATTTGATTTGCTAATATTGGAAGCAGTGTCCTTGGGCTTTTTGTTTAGTTACTTTGGCCATAAGAGGGGTCACCAGCAAGACTGAGCAGAGATTGCGCCGGGGAGCCTTTCCCAAGGTGGAACCCCAGCATCCACATGCTCTCACTGACCTTTCCAATGACCAGGGGCTGAAATAGGCTCAGTGTCGCTACCGCTAACACATCTTCCTTCATCTTCCTTGCCCGGGCCGAAATACGCTCAGTGGTAATGGAGGATTCACCTCAAAACCTTCTATCAGTGGGGCCGGGACCAAAATACACTCAACCACTGTCAACCTATTCCTAAATGCACTTGTCGAAGAAACATGCTCAGCTGTCATCCCTCCACCTCCTACTCCAATCACCAGGGCGCATGCCTACGAGGACGTTGGGAGCGCACCCCACGCCTCGCCGAAATAAGTGGTCGTCATGCATGCCGCCGTACATTTCTGGTTGTGCAAACCCCATTCACTGCCACGCGGTCCTACCAAGTTTCATGCGTCAGAAGACTTAGGAGAAGCCATGATCCTGGGACAACCTTAGCTAACTGAATAGCAAGCGATCCTGGACTGCCGGCAAGGCTGTATTCATCTATACGCAACCAAGTTGTCGGTAACCTGGCGGAAGCTCGCAGAATCAGAGCTACAACAAGCAATTACGGGAGAAAAGTTGAACTACCAGCTGCAGGGGGAAGCTGTGGAACAACTGGCCCAGATCCTTCAGGAACACCGCGCTTGTTCAAACAACGCAGCACACTGCATCAGACTGCCTTAATATCACACGAGATACACCTGACCAGTCCCAGGTTTTTCATAATCGACCAGGGGAAGTGTCCGCCAAACAACAGGCCATTATAGAACAGCAAATAGAAGAAATATAACAGCTGGACATCATCAAACTTTCTAACTTGGCCTATAACGTTTGAGTTGTCATCGTACCGAATAAAGACGGCACACTAAGGTTTTGTGTGAACTACTACTACTTGAACCAGATTACCCAGCCAGTAACTCTCCCATCACTCAACTTGGGGCACATGCTAAAAGAGCTTGGGGAAACCAGAATCTTCAGCACACTAGACATGAGGTGCGGATATTGGCAGATACCAGTACACCCGCAGTTGAGACCGTACACTACATTCACAGCTCGTAATGGGGAAGCCTACTAGTTCAAAGTCATGCCCTAGTTAGTTCGCCTTATTATCTGACGTCATGCCAACCCCGCTCATGTGATAGAAGCCAGCCTAGCGCCCCAGCTAGGTGCCTAAGCTCACGCTGCAGATGCAACCCCGCATGACAGAGATGCCTGCAGAGAGCACATCTTCGCCCACGGGGAGATAACCCAGCCACCTCCGCACCACAGGGAGCCCGCGGGCAGGTTGAATATATGTCCGTGTACAGTCGCAGAACGGCAGTTCATTCTCAGTTTTGCTACATGCATCAATAATGGTCAATATGTATTGTAGCCTTTGTTGACCCGAGCATATGGTACCATCTCGACGAGGTCAGCTTGAAATAGGTTGTTCATTCCACATATCATGACCTTATGGCGACGGTAGTTGTGTCTCGTAGATGCGTGTGGAATTTACATGTGTTTAAACACATTAGTGCAGAGTCACACTACTGGGCCCATTAGGTCATTTTCATTACTCTCACCGTATTGGAACACCGACTGCATTGTACCTCACACATCATACCCTAACAAGACCCCACCGTCCCGTAGTTTTTTTTTCTGGTCACAGACTAATAAATTAACAATTCTTTGAAAAAACATGTAGCCTTCTTCAACTGACCATGTTGTAGGTTTTGAAGTTGATAGATGTGGGTAAAGAATGTTGGTCTTCATCAAAGCGACCACAAATAGTTATCCATCCTATTCAAAGATTAGGTCGCCTTTACGAGGGGCGGTATCGTCAACCTCCACAACACCCATCTGTGGGCTACGCAGAATCCCCGTAGTATGGTGGCAGTGAACCATCAGCATAATTTCATCCTTGATGTGTGGGCGGAGATTGTCGTCGATTTCATTGCTGTCTGCCAGAGTGTATATCTAGAGTGTACAATTACTGTTCGGTTCTTTAAATTATGTGTGTCTGTCAATGTATTCAATTTTAATCCTTTACGTTTCATATGTGTGTGTGTTTGTAGTGCAAGTATATTGGACACTGCAATCTACAATAGTATATAAAGTGGTACATAAAGAGTGCTGTAGCGTAGAAACGGTATCGCTTATCGGCTACGATCAAAGCGTTTTTATTTCTGGCCAGAACACTTGATTTATATTAGTTGTTACATGTTTGTTTTTCTTTCCAGCTGTATTTTGTGTTGTACTGCTTTTCTGTTTCCTTCCCCGGCTGTGTTGTGATGTGTGAAGCCCGTTTAAAGTAGTGAGATTTCCGAACTCCGTAACTGGAAGAGAGTTGCACCACCACCTGCGCCACCAGTGCCACCATCCACCAAGATAACTTTGCAGCAACTTAAGTACACTATATTGCTGTTAAGAGCCACCCAAATCTCTTCGCTCTCTTAAGTACACTATAGGTTGTTCACGGTAAAGTGAGTACTTTTGAGACCCTAGTTAGTTATTTTTTTTAACACATCTTGTATACTTCAACAACCTTTTTAAATATGTATAGCCATGTAAATAATAAATATAGTGTGTATTTTCCACAGTACAGTGGAGTCTCCGTTATCCGTCAGTCTCTGGACCATCACCATGACGGTTAAGAGAATAGACCGATTATAGAAATGCCCCCCACCCTTCCACAACCCTCTTAAAGACACAGATACTAGCGATAATAATGTATACGATATTTAGCACTATATTTTAAACAGGTAGCAATCAATATAAGTATGTNCGATAATAATGTATACGATATTTAGCACTATATTTTAAACAGGTAGCAATCAATATAAGTATGTACAGCACAGTATCTATTTGATATTAAATATTTTAGACTTCTGTTTATTATGTTGATAAAATAACAAAATTGAATAAAGTACTGCTATGTATATGTTCAGAATAGTGTATATGTTCAGAAGCATAATCCTACCTAAAAAAGTCTGTCATTTTCCTCTGTTGTAACTCTCCATGGGCTTTTGTTGCTGCAGTGTCGCGTATATTACGTAGGAGTAAAATCTGTGTAGTGTCTGCCTCTTCTTGTTGCTCGTACCATTCAATGCACTTGGAAAACATTTTTTCAGCATCACCGTGGCTAATTATTTTGGGGCAATCCTTGAGTGTATCATCCTCTTCTTCTTCACTTAAACATTCTACCTCCTCTGTTGCACTTAATACAAGTTCCTAATCATTTAATATTTCAAAGCCTCTGTCAAATCTGTAAATTCCCAGCCATTCACTTACTTTACCTACTGATGTGTTTTCTCCACCTGGGATCTCTTGACACAGAAGTAAAATTTCCTCATAATTTCCAGATTCGTTTATGGCCTCATTCTCGTTTACAGTCTCAGGCCACAGTTTGTTCCAGCCCTTTTTTAATGTTTCTTCTGGTATATCTTGTCAGGCTTCAGCGACCTTAAAAATTGCGTCTTTAATAGTGTATGACCTCCAAAACAGCTTTACACTTATTAATTCATCCCCAACGCAAACAACTTTTTGAATAAAGCATTTTTGATAACGTCGCTTCATGCTTTCAATAATACCCTGATAGATGGGCTGAATTAGTGGAGTAGTGTAAGCAGGCAAAAAGTGGCACGTAATTTTTCCATCATTACTTTATAAGTCATGAGAACGATGAGTTGGTGCATTGTCCATTAATAACATGGCTTCTTCAGGCAATCCGATCGATTTTAAATGTGATTTTACATTTGGCACAAACACACTGTGGAACCACTCATTAAATATATCCTGGCTCATCCAGGCACTTTTTTGTGCATAATATTTGGCAGGTAAGACATTTAAATTCATATTTTCGAAAGCTCGAGGCTTTTTAGATTTTCCCAATGATTAGTAAAGGAAACCTATGTCTACTGTTTGCATTTGCACACACAATTGCAGCTATGCTGTCTTTTTGCGTTTTAAAACCAGGTGCAGATTTTTCCGATAAGGAGGCTAAGGTTTTGAAAGGAAGTGCTTTCCAATTTAGGCCAGTTTCGTAACATTGATTGTAAACCTGCTCTCTGGCCAAATTTCTGTCTTTTATTTCTTTCATTAGTTTTTCCCGATATTCTACAATGACTGTACTATCAGCGCTTAGTTTTTCACCCGATACGTCCAACTGCCTTATGCCATGTCGACCCTTAAATTTATCCAGCCAACCTATACTAGCCTTAAATGAAGGATCCCCATCAAGCTTCTTGTTCATCTCGATAGCTGTATCCCTGGTATCCCTTGACTGCGGGTTTGAATGAACCACTGATACATTACTGCATCGAGTTGGTCCAGTTTTGCTGGTTTCATTGTTTTTCTTAGTTTGACATCTCCGTCTGTCGTTTCCAGTTTTTAAACATGACTTTCGATTTGATCTGCATCTTTCTTAATATCATTGACTGTCGTCCGCCCGATTCCATATAGCGGAGCGATACTCGTCGCGCTTTCTCCTTTACGCAGTAGTTTTATAATTTCAAGTTTTTGAGAAAGTTTCAATACAACACGTTTCCGTTTCTCAGACATTTTTAAACACACTAGATTTTGACAACAAAGTGAGGACAATGACTTACTGACTAAGTGACTACCGCTACTGAACTGACTGTAGGAATGGTAGGATGGATGAGTGTCTAGGAATTCCGGTAGGGTGGTGAGGAAGACGGAACGATTCTACGATGTACATATGTAGGTTGTACATAAACAACAAATGTCATTCACATTTCACACTGCACAGAATGTATTTTTATGGGTATATGTATTACAGTACAGTATGCATATTGTTCAACTCAATAATATGATTAATTTGATCTAATATGAAGCGGGAAAAAAGTTATTTCATTGTTAGTTTATCAAGTTTGTTTTTTGTATCCAATTTTATTATTTTACTTGTTGCGTCAGTTTACTGACAGTTAACAGAAACTGACGGTTAACCGAGACTCCACTGTACTCTAACGTTTATGTCTGAGGCTAAAATAAAAAAAATTTATATATATATATAGAGTCTAATATTCCAAATGAGAGGGCTTTCAAAAGTTCTCACTTCACTGTGAATAACATATAATTACATGGAAGTACTCATTAACGCTCAGCAGAATGATCAGGAAGCCAAAAACAAAGTAACCAATACAAAGAGGCCGATGGTATCATTTGGACCCTACCTAGTGAGTGGTCAGAAGGAGTGGAAGATATGGTTGCCCCATGCCCTGCGGCCATCGCTTTGCCAGCATTTTTATGACCAGTCTCTAGCAGGCCACTCGGGGACGAAAGAGACCATCCATGAGGTCACAGAGAGGTACACCTTGGACAGCATACATAAAGATCTCCGTGAGTATGTCCGCCAGTGTGAGCTCTGTGCCCATGCTAAATTGGGGCAAACTGCCAAATCATAATCAACTCTGAGGCGACCCAAGGCTCCATGGAACCAGGTTGCTTTGGACCTCAGGGCCTGTACCCACACAGCACTAAGGGAAAAATATACTTTGTTGTCACCGACCTGTTCTCAAGGTGGAATGAAGCGTACCTGCTACCCAAGACCGAAGCTAGAACCCTCATCAAAAAATTGCAGCAAGAACTCTTTTCTCACTGGGGCTACCCATAATGTTTACTCACGGACAACAAGGTACAATTTACCAGAAAGCAATGGGCCACAGCCTGCCAGAAGTGGGTAGTTGAAACCTGAGCAAAGATTGTGAACCATACCCAGGCCAACCCCACCGAAAGACGCAACCAGGAGATAAAGAAAGGTATGAGACTTTGCATCGGAGAAAACCCACTGGGACCAGTTTCTGCCACAAATCCTCTTGACGACGCTCCGCCAAAGCAGAAATAAAGCCGTCGGTACCACCCCCAGCGAGCTGCTACTCTGAAAGAACCTCTGCCGACCAGCAGAATGAAGATGGGAGAATATCCTCTCATCCATACCTCAAGCAGAGGAAATCCACCTTCAGACCTTAGCTCACAACCGCAATGTACAGCAAACTCAGCAATGCTACATCGCCCGAAAGTATAAGGTGCCACCGCAAGTTGACCAAGCATATGAAATCGGATAACAGGTCCTCGTGCAAAACCACCCCCTGCGCAACCAACAGAAAGGGTTCAGTGCCAGTTTTGTTCCACGATGGGAAGGACCTTACACTGTGGCCAAATGCCGCGAGCAAGTCCACTGGGTATAAAGGGAATCCGGGTAAATCCAAAAGGTGCCACAGAAGTAAATTAAGAGAGACCAATCCATGATACACCCCTGCAACCCATACCCCATTTAACGGTAGGTGGAAATTCGGCCACACATCGGTTCATACGGACAACTCTATTGTACAGACAAATTTTGAGGAACTGTGAGTGTGAGTTAAGATTGAGATTGAATGTGAACTTGTTCAGTGTTCCATTTGTCATTGTTGTCCTGAGATGACACAGACACGAGAAAAATTTTTCATGTGGTGTTGGAAGAAAGCAATTGTAAACTCAAGATTGTTGCTTAGGCATGCTTCAGTGCCAGGCACAGAAATTTTTAAATAATTTCAACCTTTTTTGGTGTTCCACTACCACACACACACTGTAACATATCAAATGAGAAAATATTGCTCCATCAGTGATGGAAACTGCAGTTCAAATCCTAGTCTGGGTTTGCATTATCCATGTTGAGTGAATTCAATTTATGCTTCACAAATTATTTCCTAAGAGAAACAAAACAGGACTTTTCCAGCAAAAAATAAAATACACTCATGTAAAATATGAAAAAACACACAATGCATTCTTGCTCTTTGCAATAAATAATTTGCTAGTCAAATAACTTAGTTTCATGGTACACTATGAAAAAACACGAACTGAGAATTTCACCCAGCTCGCCACCTGGGTGTAAGAAAACTGTACCTGAACATAGAAAGTCACAACAAAAAAAGCAATTACTGATGTGATTATATGACAAAAAGGGTAACCACAATATTTGACATAAGGATATGAATGGCCATGACCAA
>NQII01008962.1:35078-63981 GCA_002778355.1 Clitarchus hookeri | reverse complement strand
TTTGACCAATCAGTATTTAATAACTTATAACACTCAACTTCCACGATTCATCAGCACACACCTCATACCTACAACTGATGAAATCATCCAATCAAGGAAATGAATCTGAACCTTCTTGTTTTGAAATACAACTAGTCCTGTAATCTTTTCGGGAAAATCAGAGGGCTGTTAGCATATCCAAATATGTAGCAGGCTTTAAAAACAGGGATGTATACAACCCATGGCAAACAAAACAACAAAGTTGAAACAACAAAAGTGAACTAACATGGCCACAGGCCTGATCACTTTAATCATGTATCGTTCAAGGGAAACTGTGAAACTAATAGAAAAATAAATATTTTACAAATGTTCTAATTCTTTCACTTATGTGTTTTACACAAAAGAAAGAAAGCAAAATAAATTATTTCAGCACTCACCAATATTTACACAGCACTTTAAAAACCATTTTAAAATATGGAACTACTTCACATCCGTTGTAACCCAATTTGCTGGGTGCATGACAGNCAGCACTTTAAAAACCATTTTAAAATATGGAACTACTTCACATCCGTTGTAACCCAATTTGCTGGGTGCATGACAGTCAGTGTACCCAGGTGTATGCAAGTAGGGGCAGCGACATTTTTCAAAGGTTAATTTAAAAATTGCTTAGTCTATACAAACAAAATTGCCCACACAAACTTACACAACTTTGATATAGTTGTTAAAATACATATTATTGTACTTAACATGTGATGATCAAAGAGTTGCATTGGGCCAAGTCTTCAAATATACTTTGAGAACTGTAATAAGTAATTGTTTTGTGCAAATATAATAACTTTTTGAAAGCATTTGAATAGTTTACCTTGCAATACTGACCTCAACCATAACATAATCTGTAATCTGTCTTAATATAATTAACTGATTCTTCGGTAAAATGCTCATCTTAATTCTCACCATGTTATCAAATAACTTGCACAATACGGTGTTAGTTTTGACTGTGTCTAAGCTTTGCCATGCTAAGCAGGTCGAGTGTTGAATACTGAGATTAATTAATTTATTTTTGCCTACAAATGCTCCATTTTCATCTGTAGTAGTGATTGGCCGATACTCAAAAAGTTCAGTCAAACTACCAGGGACTGACTTGTGTTATGTTTCTAATATTTTGAACTTGTGTCTAGGGACTATGGAATCTTTATACTATTATGAGGGAAGAACTGAAGTTAATTATGAAAACAGAACATACATTTAATACACTTTTTAGGAGTTACAGTAATTATAAGCTATTGGCGAAGATGGTACATACAATTACGAGATATGACTAACCTAAATGATACCATCACCATAGGCTGAGTGGTGAGTCGGAAAGCGACGAGCGGCACGCCAAACTGCATCTTGATGGCTTCACCTCGGCGTGGGTCCACAGACAGACAGGCTGACAGACCGCGTGTGCAAAGTGTTACCGTATTATATAGTTTCTGGTGGCGTAATTGTCCGAAATACCGTGCCGTCGGGAGGGGAGCTCCACTCGCGCTTCGCTGATGTGGTTTATAAACTATCATTGCTGTAATGTGTTTGGGATGCTTCGCCTGGCCTGGATACCAACGTGTCGCTGCTGTTCGCTAGGCTTGTCCGCCTTTACTGAATCATAACATCTCCCCCGATGTCAATGAAAAAGAGATGTCCTCATCTCTTAGTGGGTAAAGCGGAATAAAAAGTGTGGGGGATATATTGATGCGGACTAAGTCATCTTCTGGCAGCAGGGCTGGACAAGGGTGGAGACTCTTCGCTACTGTAGGATTATGTTAGTTAGGATAGAAAGAGAGAAGGAAATACTAAGATAGATGGAGCGGCCAATGTCGCGAAGTCTTCCGTGACTACGCCTGAACGGCCAAGGTATTGTTTGACAATGAATTTATAGTATTTACATATTTTTGTGTTAAATTCATAATATCCTTTCTATTCAGTGTAGGCGCAGTTTAGTAATCTCTATAGTATAGTATTTAACAATAATTATTATGAAGTTATCTATGATATAAAATTTTCTGTAACATTTTGAATGTTTACTGATAAGCCTGAAAATCATACAATAATCAAACTTAGTTTTTATGAAACTATAAATATTACAAATATTTTATTATCATCAGTTTGTAGAAAATTATTAAGCCCAATTTTTCTGATAGTATTTTATAGGCATATATAAAATTTATTAAATAAGTGTGATAACTATGTAGTATATGTTGGTAGTATTTCAGTCTCAACACAACTGCTGAAATTTATTTTTAAAATTTTTCTTTTCTACAATGTACGATTCTGAGTTTACTTTTGTTTTGAATACTTTTTTTCTAAATTTTTCTTTGTATTTTTTGTGAAAAAAATATTGAATAGTACTTTATACTGTAACTCAAAAAATATATACAATTCAGTTATGTTTTACATTATCTGTAAATACTTATTTGTAACTATTTTGTTAAAATTAAATTATTATGAAATTCATTAACAAAGATAGTAAAGGACGACGCAATCAGTCTACTGATATGTTTTGTGTTTTAAGTGCAAACTATAATAAATCAGAGTGGTGTTGGTGTGTTTGTAAAAGCATTGAAGTGTGCGCATTAGTGTAATACTGGTCGGTTGTGATTGTGCTAGCTGACCCTGGTCAGCTAGCGTCCAAACGAGACAAAAAAAAGCCTCTCTAGCGGGTCACCACTCCACCAGAGACCCAAAGTGCTCCTCGCCTCCACGCGAGAAACCAAATTCGACCCAATGGTGAGCGACTTCTATCTACTGTATGTACCTGGGTTCGCCTGCGCACGCCCATTCGCAGGTGAAGTGGGTGTGACTCTAGTAACTCTCCCATTTCGTTAGAACCCTTCGAGTAACATACAGTAATTCCTTCTTACGCCCTAAATCAAGAAGTCTGTGCATCCTGTTAAATAAGGACCTCTGACTCTTGCAGACAGTCGAATCACAGGGTTGGCTAAACCCTGGGACACAGTTCCTGCTTGACCCAAAGACTTACATTCTTGCTGTGTGCAGTATTTACATTCCAACAAAACCTTAGAAGTAAACATTGACAAGCAGACAGATAGTCGAAGAAAATAGGAAAATTGCAGAGAAGTAAGCTGTAAAGGAAATATAAATAGTTAAACTACAGGGTTAGGGAGCATACAGTGCTGTGCTAAGTTGCGCGCGCCTCTCAAGACGCGCTCTGCATGTGTGCAAGAGTGCTGACTGCACTTGCACAGAACTGTTGCCACAGCGTTTCCAAACGCCCGTCCCTGCGACCTGGCATGTGTTGAGTACCCATATGGCAGCGAGTTAATGAACACTGTCTGAACTAAATTCATGTAAAAATATCTTGAACTAACGGGAAAATATTGTATGTCACGATTGCTTAGTGAAGGGATTTATTACTGTAGGAAGTGCAGATATTATTCATCAGGTAAACGGCAGAATATTACGTTATTTAAACAAGTTAGTATCTAGAAACTCGTTGGGATCATTTTAAAAATGAATTGACCTATATGCTCAAGTAATGGAAAACCTTTAACTTACTCAGTTGTGTACATTGAATTAATAAACTACTTTAGTCAATTAATTTGAACTTAATATCCAACGCACACAGACGATGAAAAAAAGCGCCATTTAGTTACCAGGTTGCTGTCACTCTTTNAATTTGAACTTAATATCCAACGCACACAGACGATGAAAAAAAGCGCCATTTAGTTACCAGGTTGCTGTCACTCTTTCAGATAGCTGAGAACATCAATTTATGATCTAATAAGCTGGGAATATTTGAAGGGAGATAATATAAAAATGAGTGTTTAGAAAAGGAAAATACATGGCTTTAGCTTTTAATTATTATATTAGTATGGAACGTGAAGCAAAGTTATTTTATTTTGCAAAATAATTATTGTCAAAAGAAGGTGAGGGAGTGTGGGGAATTTATTGAAATGGAGGTGGATGGTAGAGAAGCTGATGCAAGGCAGCGAGAGGGTAGGGAGGAACCAAGCCTCCACGATTGTTATGCATTTTACTTTTTACGTAAATTCAGCTAAATAATGAGTCATGATTAGGTAGAGCACAACAGTATAAGATTATACAATAAAAATATATGTGACTATTGATCGGGGGATTTTAAATGGAATACCAAGATGCTAATTAATTATATTAAGTATTATTACCTCACGTCATTACTATTACAATTTAATTGGAACGTCCCCACCTTGTTCATGTTGCCGGAGACTGATTCTAGGAGGCGGTTAACGACGGCCGGACACACCCATCTTCAGTGGTCTTCTCGTTCAAGTGGTCCGACGACAAAATATGCCGCTCCCAGTGTTACGCTGGCCTATAACGGGCGCGTTGTTTAATGTTTTCGGTTCCGTTTACTGGCCAGTGGAAGGGATTTTTGCAACTGTCTTTCTCCAGGTGTTATTGCAATCATGTTCATGCCCTAGTTCAATGTTTGAAGGTGCCATTCGAGTTGAGTAGGTTTTCAACAGACATCAAGTCATTGAACATTCAAGTCTAGTTTCGATGCTTTGAGAATGAGATAGTAGGCTACACAAACAAAGCACCAGTGAAAATTATATGCTGACATGCCAAAGTTCAATTATCTTTTCCCAACTTCAGTTTCATGAGTCATGAAATTTATATTACTAACCTTAAAGGATGCGCTGAAATGCAAACCATAACTCTGAATATTAGGCAACAGCCAGTAATATTCGGGATGTATTGCAACAACTAAATCCGAAACCGACTGATGACAAACTATATTCCGGCAACGAGATTGTGAAGTCGGTACTAATGCAACGTGTGGTTTGGTTTGTTTACGTTAAAAGGCTCCATTTTCTACATTTTAGTGTTCTGATTGTGTATCCAATTGTTAACTGAACTGTATTATATACAAATAAAATATTAATTGAAGTACATTTCGATGTATAAAATTAGTAGTCTGATGTTAACCGTTTTCTTCAAGTGACAACAATATTCATTATTGTGGGGCCGGATTTATAAACTATGCAACAAATGCAAGCATGCAAGAAACACAAAGACGCAAAACAGTCAAATATACGTATTTCCGAGGTACAGTTTATAACCTACGCAGGACGCAAGAACGCAATGCAAGAGTTGGTCAACTGTGAACTTCTTGCATTTTGCACCTTCTAAATAAGCCATTATCAATTGTAAAATAATTTTAACACACATACAGAAGGCTGCGATATTTAGTTATTAATGTATTATTTGATAGTACAATGAATTAATGCCTACATTACGCATAGAATCATAAATAAATATTGTAATTACGTATTAAAATATTTAAGTATCGCCAACTTGCTGAGAAAATTTAATAGTGTTCTTAAAAAATAGTTATTCAGCATTTTAAAAATATACCAGTAACTTCACCAAGCTCAAAATCTAAAAAAAAAAAAAATGTTTATACTAAGCAAATATGTTTGAAAAAAGAAAAAAAACACGTTCATTAAATTGCCTTATGGAAATAAATTTTTTGTACTTGTTTGGAATTTTCATTTTAGAATGTTGGTAATGTCTTGCGTCATGCGATGTTTATAAAATACCATAATTTTCCTGCGTTGTGTCATTGCGTTCTTACGTATGATGCGTAGTTTATAAACCCGGCCTTTGTGATTGGTCGCGGGCTTAAATTGAATTGTGTTTTTTCCATCCATCTCATAATTATTACTGCTTGTTATGTGGGCAATATTGATGTCGTAATATATATCTGAAATACTTTGCAGCGAATGAAGATAATATATAGACAGCTGTTAGTATTCCAAATTTTCCGTATTGTAAAGATGTTCCGCGCATTATGTGGTGCAAATGGTAACACGCATGTGTGTGGCCACTTTCAGCTTGTATACACCTCACAAAATAATTCTGTTTTTGTTTGAACGAAATAGTTGAGAGAATTTGGTTTTAATGTTAGGCAGACCTAACCTCAAAAACCACACACTCTAATTTTCACAACATTATGGAAACTTGTAGCGCAGTTTACATACAGAACATGTATCTTATCACCTTCCATCCGGCATCATATCACAGTGAAGTGATGTGCCCTGTTTTAGTGTAAAATATTATTCTTTACCCTACAAATATATGATATCATATAGCTTTTTTAAGCACAAACTTGATTTTGACTCAAAAATTTTATACCTGTCCTGACTTAAGTTTCACACAACTCGACTTGACAATGCAAAATCAAACTAGTCCATCCCAAATGTTTAGTAATAGGTGCATGTAATGTAGTCTGATTGCATTTCTTTATTTGTTTCTTTAAAATAAATGAGTAACTGATGTTACGCTTGGCCCCGTTGAGCAATGCTAGCTAAGCAGAAGTAGTAAAGAGGCCAGAGACGCGCTTCGAGGATTGCAACAACGATTACGCAAAGAGGGCACAGAAGTGCAAACACCACACGGAGAGTGATTGCGGCAACCGGCATGGAAATGCGCACAGGACGCGTGGCCTGCTGATCTAATGGCATTTGGGGTAATTAGAACAAACCCGCCTCCGACACTCAACGGGAACCAATCAGAGTGAAGTACGTCGATACACACGTGGGAGGGCGAGAAGAGTAATATAGTTGTCTGCGACCTAGAGAGGGGCTGTCTTCGCCGAACTTCCTACCAGACCACAGCGACACCAGAGGGCGGTGTCCGTCAACCGACTCCAGGGGACGAGGCTAAGGGTGAGCTCCTTCTATCAATGTAATCTTCCTCCTAACCACTTTCCTCTGTCCATCCCTCTACCTCTACCGTTGGACAAGTCTATAATAACATTTAACTCGATGTATCACTTATTCAACAAGTATAAAGTAAAGTCTCTATTAGTATTTATTGTATTAACTCTTTTATTCTAAACTTAACCCAATTTCCTTATCTTAACCTATCTGTTATATATCCTAAACCAAGCGATATAACACTAAGTAACATGACATCCAGAGCTCAAACAAAGTATGAAAGTGATTACTTTGATGCAAATGCCAAAGAACTACAACGGTGCAGCAGAAGTATGTTTTTCATAGTTGTAGTAGAAAAAATGTTTGCCAATGGCAGAAACAAACAAACAGTAACGATGAAAATACTTTTTTTTTGCCCCAGCAACAAGCCTGTACATATTGGGGATACTCTTAAATCAACCTCTACCTAAGATGAAGCTCATATGAACTTGGAAAAGAATTAGGATAAGGCCTTATTAGCAGATTTGTTAAACTTTTCATTACATTATATTTTCCTACTGTTATGACCTGGAAGTTACAGTGAATAACCCGAATAATTGATTCACCTACTATGCTAAGTTAACTTAAGCTGGAAAAATTGCGATTTATTAATTTAGAAAATGAGGGGAGAAAATGTGTGTTTTTTTAGTGTAAGTGGATTACAGACACATGATTGTGATGTTTTAGCTGTTTTTGTAGTGTGCGGTACTTTGCAATTGTTAACTTATCACACACACTTATTTCCTCATCATTTTTCAACATAGCTAGCTGAAATAACCCCACCTATTAGTAACACAACTATTATTTTTTTTAATTAGACTTAAACCAATTACAGATGCTAGCAGTAGCCTTATAACATTTTTTCTACATTTGAGGTATTATGTTACTTTTCCCTTAGGCCATCCGCTCGCCTGGTGCTTGAACTGCGTTGCAGAGTTTTTGAAACCCTTTTTTCCACAAAACTATTAAACGTGCATCCAATGTGCTGATCTAGGAAAGGAACACACACTTCAGACGAGGGCTGTTGAGTATTTTCAAAATATCAAGTACGTTAGAAACACCGTTTCAGGGTACTCTCCAAAAGGCTAAAAACTGCTTTTTTCAAAGTGCTTTATCTACAATATATATATCAGATGCATACACAACTACTCAAGGGCCATACACTGAACATTCTTACACACTTTCCACCAATAAAATAATAGGGTGACCGCTGAGAGTCCCACAGGTAGACGCAATGCGACTAGAACACTGCACGCCAGTTCACAGCCTTGCGCTTGGCGACGATTGTGTACTTGATGAACGTAGCAGTGCCCTCCTTAACACTCCCGCGCTTCTCGGCCTCCAAAGCGGAGAAAGTTCCGGTTAGGTGGGAGCCTTCGGCGATATTACACGATACCTGGAGCTGTACTTGGGTCTTGTACAAGCCTGTATAAAGCCTGCTGCACGAGCCGGTATGCCAACTGCTGTGCATGTCAGCATGGAAGATTCCTATTACACGACATCGGTAGTCTTAAAAACTTCAGACACAAACCGTAGGTGCGCAGACAAGCGAATGGTTCATAGAAAATATAAAACCCACTCTGAAAACTGCTTTTAACTTGTAACTTGTGTAGGCTTATTAAAAACTAGCACATAACAATGTTGCTATATTACTGTTTCCTATTAGAATATTTTAATGCTTACTGATGTATTTTCAGTATTTTAAAATTACTATGTGAAGTCACGAGAGTAGTTTTTATTTCAAGTACTCACGTTAGTTTTAACATTTTGCCCAATGTTATTATTTCATAATATAAAGTTGTGATTCACATTCAGTAATTTAATAAAAAAATTGGTATCGACGGAGTTTAGAACTCACGACGAAAATGTAATACCTCCTGTCACAGACACACTAACATTGNAAAAAAATTGGTATCGACGGAGTTTAGAACTCACGACGAAAATGTAATACCTCCTGTCACAGACACACTAACATTGCGCTTCCAATGCACACACTCATAGCGTGTTAAAAATATTGTGATAAATATGTACTTGAAAATAACTTATTGAATTTTCATTGTGGTCAATGTTTTAATATTTGGTTTCCCAAAAATAATTGAAAGCTGCCAGGGTCAATATTATTTATCTTTGTCATAATTTAAACCCATTTGAATGAGTTTCAACTTCACGGATGTATAATAAAGATTGAGGCATCCCATTTGGTTTCTGCATCAACTCATTTCAAGTAGTTAAGTACCTACGGGGAGCGCCCTACACTCTGAAAGTGCAATGTGATTGCACTTTCCACGGGAAATAAGATCTCTCGAATTACCCAATCTGGCATGAAATATGGCCATACGCAGTGTAGATTCAAATGATTAGTTTGGCTTTAAGCCCTCTTCACAATGATGCGACACGAAGCGATGTGCCTTCACACCAAACCAGCATATATTAGTTCATATCCCTCGCGGAGAGCGTGATAGCGACAAGCCTGACTTGCCGCAGAGGCGACATCGCTGATGACGTTAGAGAAAACAGCCAATTAGAAGCAAGAATGTGAAAAAGTAGAAAAGTAAATACTGTCATGTTTGTAAACAAGGGGAAAGAAACGAGAAGCCAGATAGTAAAGTGTGTGTGTGTGTATATATATATATATATTTGCTGCGTATCTTGCATTTGTGAACATTGTTTTAAGAACTGGTGGAATAGTATTTACTAAAACTATANATATATATTTGCTGCGTATCTTGCATTTGTGAACATTGTTTTAAGAACTGGTGGAATAGTATTTACTAAAACTATAAGGCCTGGATGGAGGTATCTAGCAGTTTCGGCATCTAAGGAATGTTTTATGGTACAATACATTCCCGAAAAAGACTACCAAAACCGGTACAATACAGTTCTTAAAAATACTACCAACATTGTGTTTATTTGTGTGTTGTTAAATATCTCTCGGCAAATGGCAGGCTACTTCAATTATTTTACGTCAGCTGTATCGCGTAGCGCTATTGTGAAGGGCACTGCCGGCGATACTGTGTGTCATCGCTGCCTATCACTGCCTTTCGCTTCATCGCCCCGCAACATCACATCGCATCGTGCTATTGTGAAGAGGGCTTTATGGAAGGCAGATCTACAGATTAGGCCAGCTATATTCAATTTGATAAATAAAACACTTACTGATAGACCTACTTCTTGTGATGATAAATTATATGCAACAGGTGTTTTTGCTGACCTTTCCAAAGCATTACACTGTGTCAACCATATCTGCATCTCAATAAGCTTGACCAGTGTGGGATAAGAAGGGTAACTAATAAATTATTACAGACACAAATAAATCTGTAATGGAGCATAAAACTAGGCAAACTCTTATTGACATGTCCAACTCGTTCTCTGTACATAAACTTGTTCTAAAATCTAACAAATCAGGGTAATTGTATAGAATAGCGGCTTTTCTAAAGGAAACATAGAAGACCCACAAAAGTATTATAAATGGGTTCTGCATAGCTTACCTTTTTAATATCGAGGAGGACGTAATGGTAAAACAAGTAGAACCTACTAAATAAAATAGATAAAATATGAGGAGTTAGGCCGCTTTGTTTACGTCAGACACCATGTTGTATAGTCTTGTTTGCCGTGGATGTGTAGACGTTACTGTCGGTTAGTTGCTGTTCAGATGCAATACAGTGCATTTTGTGAGTTGTGACGTCCGAATCCGAGAGTGCGAAAGCTTGTGATTTAAGAATTGATTTAAGAATGGAGGGTGAAAGTACGAGTTCTTCTGTGCGTGACAGTTGTCTATGTGCCGGGTTTTACTTGGACGTTTTAGTAGATCATGGTGTTTTGTCAAGTGAGGTTAGGTATAAGTCATGCACGACGATAATTGAATTGGCCGATGGCAGTAGAATTGTACCCACCGCCTACCTAGGGGAGTTAATTAATATATTTCGGTACGTTTTACTGTTACTTTAACACCCTCAAATCATATATTAGAATAAAATCGTAGATTAGATTAACACCTTACAAGCCTAGGTTCGATGAAAATCCTATTATCCTAGGTTAGATTATAACGCTATAATCCTAGGTTATATTAAAACCCTATAATCTCAGGTTAGATAAAAACCCTACAATCCTGGGTTAGATTAAAAATGTAAAATAGTGATTCACTCATCGTGGGGTTGGGTAAAGTTAGGTTAGGTGGGCACATATTGTGAAATTGAGTCGACAAATGTTAAATTGAGGTGTTTTTGTAGTTTTTGTAGGTGTATTTTAGTGACTTTATCCCACAATTTCCCTTATCTTCATAGACCTCCCCACTATTGTATTTGTAGGTTGTATTGGTAACACAATGCCCCTAGTATATTAGTGTTCTGTGTAATTAGTAGAGTGGAAATATACCACTTTCCGTGATTTTTTCTTTTATTTTCAGAAAAGTCCCTTTTCTATACAATTACCCAAATCAGTTCTTGTACAGTTTTCATTACGAAAGGCCTTACTGTAGATAGCAATGTGTCTTGGAGTCAACATGTTAACAACATCTGTAAATAAAGTTAAGTTCTATGTGTTTTTCAGTTTACTCTTTAAAAAGGATATGCTCCAATATTACTGTAATATGATCCAATTATTCCAACCTTCAGTCTGTCATTAGTTGTGACATTATAATTTTGGAAAACTTCCCAAATTGTAAAAAGGTTTTATTTTACAAAATAAAATAGTATGAATAATTAGTGGAAAGTGGTATAGAATAACTGCAAACCTCTATTTGGAGAGCACAAAATAATGTCTCCGACGAGTATGCGTATAGCAGTACATGCTGTTCTATATAAAAAATATACAATTTTTTTTTAAATTTGTTATATACATATATAACTATTTAACCAGAAATGTAGAAAAATACACACATTTTCACACAGNATATATATTTGCTGCGTATCTTGCATTTGTGAACATTGTTTTAAGAACTGGTGGAATAGTATTTACTAAAACTATAGGGCCTGGATGGAGGTATCTAGCAGTTTCGGCATCTAAGGAATGTTTTATGATACAATACATTCCCGAAAAAGACTACCAAAACCGGTACAATACAGTTCTTAAAAACACTACCAACATTGTGTTTATTTGTGTGTTGTTAAATATCTCTCGGCAAATGGCAGGCTACTTCAATTATTTTACGNTACTACCAACATTGTGTTTATTTGTGTGTTGTTAAATATCTCTCGGCAAATGGCAGGCTACTTCAATTATTTTACGTCAGCTGTATCGCGTAGCGCTATTGTGAAGGGCACTGCCGGCGATACTGTGTGTCATCGCTGCCTATCACTGCCTTTCGCTTCATCGCCCCGCAACATCACATCGCATCGTGCTATTGTGAAGAGGGCTTTATGGAAGGCAGATCTACAGATTAGGCCAGCTATATTCAATTTGATAAATAAAACACTTACTGATAGACCTACTTCTTGTGATGATAAATTATATGCAACAGGTGTTTTTGCTGACCTTTCCAAAGCATTACACTGTGTCAACCATATCTGCATCTCAATAAGCTTGACCAGTGTGGGATAAGAAGGGTAACTAATAAATTATTACAGACACAAATAAATCTGTAATGGAGCATAAAACTAGGCAAACTCTTATTGACATGTCCAACTCGTTCTCTGTACATAAACTTGTTCTAAAATCTAACAAATCAGGGTAATTGTATAGAATAGCGGCTTTTCTAAAGGAAACATAGAAGACCCACAAAAGTATTATAAATGGGTTCTGCATAGCTTACCTTTTTAATATCGAGGAGGACGTAATGGTAAAACAAGTAGAACCTACTAAATAAAATAGATAAAATATGAGGAGTNCCTTTTTAATATCGAGGAGGACGTAATGGTAAAACAAGTAGAACCTACTAAATAAAATAGATAAAATATGAGGAGTCAGGCCGCTTTGTTTACGTCAGACGCCATGTTGTATAGTCTTGTTTGCCGTGGATGTGTAGACGTTACTGTCGGTTAGTTGCTGTTTAGATGCAATACAGTGCGTTCTGTGAGTTGTGACGTCCCAATCCGAGAGTGAGAAAGCTTGTGATTTAAGAATTGATTTAAGAATGGAGGGTGAAAGTACGAGTTCTTCTGTGCGTGACAGTTGTCTATGTGCCGGGTTTTACTTGGACGTTTTAGTAGATCATGGTGTTTTGTCAAGTGAGGTTAGGTATAAGTCATGCACGACGATAATTGAATTGGCCGATGGCAGTAGAATTGTACCCACCGCCTACCTAGGGGAGTTAATTAATATATTTCGGTACGTTTTACTGTTACTTTAACACCCTCAAATCATATATTAGAATAAAATCGTAGATTAGATTAACACCTTACAAGCCTAGGTTCGATGAAAATCCTATTATCCTAGGTTAGATTATAACGCTATAATCCTAGGTTATATTAAAACCCTATAATCTCAGGTTAGATAAAAACCCTACAATCCTAGGTTAGAATAAAACCCTACAATCCTGGGTTAGATTAAAAATGTAAAATAGTGATTCACTCATCGTGGGGTTGGGTTAAGTTAGGTTAGGTGGGCACATATTGTGAAATTGAGTCGACAAATGTTAAATTGAGGTGTTTTTGTAGTTTTTGTAGGTGTATTTTAGTGACTTTATCCCACAATTTCCCTTATCTTCATAGACCTCCCCACTATTGTATTTGTAGGTTGTATTGGTAACACAATGCCCCTAGTATATTAGTGTTCTGTGTAATTAGTAGAGTGGAAATATACCACTTTCCGTGATTTTTTCTTTTATTTTCAGAAAAGTCCCTTTTCTATACAATTACCCAAATCAGTTCTTGTACAGTTTTCATTACGAAAGGGCAAAGTATCTCTGGAAACAAGTGGGCTAACATAAAAGTAGGAAATGAAATGACACTTACCAATATGTAAACAACAGTAAATTTCTCGGCCTTACTGTAGATAGCAATGTGTCTTGGAGTCAACATGTTAACAACATCTGTAAAAAAAATTAAGTTCTATGTGTTTTTCAGTTTACTCTTTAAAAAGGATTTGCTCCAATATTACTGTAATATGATCCAATTATTCCAACCTTCAGTCTGTCATTAGTTGTGACATTATAATTTTGGAAAACTTCCCAAATTGTAAAAAGGTTTTATTTTACAAAATAAAATAGTATGAATAATTAGTGGAAAGTGGTATAGAATAACTGCAAACCTCTATTTGGAGAGCACAAAATAATGACTCCGACGAGTATGCGTATAGCAGTACATGCTGTTCTATATAAAAAATATACAATTTTTTTTAAATTTGTTATATACATATATAACTATTTAACCAGAAATGTAGAAAAATACACACATTTTCACACAGTTAAAAACATATACTTAAAATCCTTTCTGTTCTGGTATGAAATTAATAATTAAACTTCCAAGTACCATCCTATCAATTAACAATTATAAAAAGTTTAAATCTAGACTTCAAACTTATTTCTTAAATGGTGCTTTCTATTCTGTTTAAAACTGATTATTCTTAAACTGAACTTGTAAAGTCCAACGATAATTTAACATTCTCATATAGTATATTTATTATGCAAAGGATTTTATATAAGTGTTTGTAAATGTATATATTTATATCTTAATGTCTGAATGCATGTGCGCATATGTGTACGTACACAAAAACACAATCACTTGTGAATGTAATTATGCATTATCTTTCACTTTATATGGTATATGACAGTGTCTGAATTCATGTGCAAAGATCCCTTAACTGGCTTCGTGCCCTAGAAAAGTGCATCCAGGACACGACGTCAAATAATCCCTGTCCGAATTTACAGTTAGGGCACGAATGCGCCCTAGAATATTCCCTTCAGTTAAGGGCACATGACACATGCCCTAGATCGTTTTTTGATGCTCTACTGTTCGTTGCTGTTTGTTATCTGTTTATCTTCATGCCTTAAAGATGGGTGACAAACTCTAACAGCACAATAAAAAACGGTAATAAATCGTTTAGACTTATCATCAATAATGTCCGTGCACAATGCCGTATCTATCCATGTTTGCTTGCAAATAAAAAACGTAAACAAACACGCGTAACACCCGTCTTGGCTTCTGGTGTGAACAAAAGAAACTCGCTTATTTATTGGTCAGTAATCGATATATAAACCAACAAGGTTGTTCGAAATCGGAGATTCACACATCTTCAAAAAGGGCACAAGGACTTGATACCTGCCCAATGCTGTGGTTTATAAGTAGGTATTCAATCTGCTCTCGGCGCGAGGCGCTAGCGATTGATGGTGGGTATCCATGTTAGGGCATAGGAATACGTAGACACTATTGTCTCTAGGTCCAATTAACCAATAAATTCACCTCGTTTTTAGGTTANGTTAGGGCATAGGAATACGTAGACACTATTGTCTCTAGGTCCAATTAACCAATAAATTCACCTCGTTTTTAGGTTATCAATAAATCAGTTTTATTAACGCTTAACAGGGCCACTCATACATGTTCACACGAGACAACACTCCCCTTCCCTTTTGTACGTCGGCTCCATATTGTTTGGCACAGCGATTCGCGTCGGTTAGAGGGGGGAGGGGCAAGATTCTTCACACTTGCTGGATGACTCTACTTATCTGGCTTGAGGTGCTGTCTTCTCTCGGCTGGCGACTTGGGACTGCTCCAGCACTTGGTGGGCGTCTCGACACCTGGTCTCGAAGCTCCTCCTCTCGGGTCCACTCAGCACTCTCCGACTGACGACGGCCGGCTGCCGTTGCCTTCTCCCGGATTCGCTCCGCCCTCCTCGATTCCCGTAGGCCGACTGCCGCTTTTTCTCGGACTCTTCCCGTCGCACGTCCCATTTGACGGCTTCCGACTGAGGTCAACGTCGTGATGCATTCTCGATCCGGACGCCTCACTTCCGGTCCTCCGACTGACTGCCTGACTGCTCGATCCTCGACTGACTGTGGTCCTGACTGCTCCTGTGGTCCGCAGTTGGCCTGGCATCGCCCCTTGACTCTGGTATGGCCGTTTATTGTTCTGTTCTGCACGTGCGGGAACTCTTGGGTGGCCCCTTTGGTTCAGCGCATGTGTTATTGTTATGCCTCCGGATATCGTGTCGTTATTCTCCCCAGCACGCCCGCTAAAAGCTCTCAATGTTTATTGCTGAAACTAACCCGGGACAGACTCAGCCGCTGGTGTGGGCTCAGCGTCCCTTGGCAGCTGCGAGATGCAGCTGCATCCTCCTTCCTCCACATGTGGTCGTTCTGCCGGGCCGTCCTGGCGCCATTCTCGTCATCACGTCCGCAAAACCCTTAATCCTCATTGCGGTCGTCCGCCTGCGAGCTTCGCCAGAGAGTATGTTCTGACGAATAATATATAAAGATGCAGAATGCGTAATATCCCCACCGCTGTTGCGTCAGTGCACGCTCTTGCATTACTTCATCGTATGGTTGTCATCTGGGCTAGACGCGGTTCTGTGCGTTCGCGCGGCGCTGTTCCCGCATTGTCGGAAGATAGTTAACCAGTTGGGGCGGTCTTCTGCTTCTGGCATCGTTAGGGGCGGAGAGGAGTGGTCCCCCCTCCGTACTCTGTCGCGTGGCACTCGGCAGTGCTTCTGAGGGAAAGTTATGACTTCTGCATCACAAACCAGTTTGTGGGGGTTACCTCTTACAATTTAAGGAACATCGCAGGACCACAAACCCTGGGGACCAAGCTTCTATCTGCTCCTAATTCTCAGGGGTGGGGGGTTGCCTCAACACTTCATACAATTGACAAAAAGTACAAACAAAATAAACCCTGGTTACATTGCACACTCCTCTTACATCATTACAATGATTTACACTGGTTCATCACACCCTCTGTTCTGCCGCACTAACCGGTCCGTCCAGGCCGGGGTCATTTTTACTGAACAGTTTTCTTATTGAACCATTGCCAACAGGTTATGCGAGCAAACTTCTCTTACTACTTAGGGCCAAAAACCCTGTTATCTTATGAGCCTCTCTGCCGCTCCACACGAGCGAGCGTAAGCAACACTGACCCTCACGGCAAAAATAAACACACTTTGTTTATGGGGGCTGGTAGGCCTCTCAACACGAAAAAAAACTCATCCTTTTTCTCCTCCGACCTTGTGACTCGTGACTTGTACCCAAAAGAAATAACTTACAATGGCTGAGGCTCTAAATCTCGAATTCTACTACGTATTTACACCTTTTTGTACACATAACTTGCCAATGGTAAACGAGTGAACATCGGTAAACCCTACATAACCATTGCTACAAATGAGATTGACGAAGTGAAACATTGGTAAACAATAATAACCACCCTCAAATCTAGCGGTAAACAACGGGTACGCAGTTGCGCATTTCTCGGTATTGACAACACCACACATGGCCCTGGCAGCGACGTTAACACATGTTATTTATGAGGGAAGGTAGGCCTCTCAAAACAAACTTCCTGGCGGTCTTTTACTCACTCTGACTCTGGCGGTAAAAAAACTCATATTCCTATCTCGGCTGGTGGCTTAACTCTCGAATTCCACCTTACACACTAACCCTTGTTAAACATAACACCAACTCTGACGAGCTAAAATCACGTGAATTTAACCGTATTTTAATTACCGCGGCACTGCCACTTTACTGCATAAAACCACTACATACATTCAGAATTTCTTATTAAAACTCTAAGCCAAAGACTCCGAAAGACCGTAAAAATTTTTGCCACTTGTAGAAATTTTCCAAAAATTTTTATTTCAAAACTTTAAAATCACAGTTTAACCTATAAATGGGTCACTTAAAAATAATCTAAGTTATCTCGGACCTTTTACATAACATAACCTTTCTTTCTACCCAACTCGCGCCATTGAAATAAAACATTTAATTTTCCCGACACACTACCTGTAATCACCACCTGTCTCGTGTCACGCACGCCCGCGTGGCCTGCGAGAGCCCCGTCATTGGCCGGAGCCTCGTTCCTTCCTCTCTCTCCTGGTAGATTCAAAATTACTAATTCTTACTCGTTTTTCAAGCGATATTTACTAACCTACGGACTTTTTCTGTAGTAATACATAACAAAATATAAAAACGACTGATTTAAAACCATGATTCTCGCCCTCAGCATCGTTACGCGAAGTATACTCGTCACAAGCGGTCCACTCATACAACAAAAACGTATTATCAAATGCAGTCAACGTCATAAGCCATGACAATTAAGAAATTAAAAAACTCACATATGGTTCTCTACCCTATATTTGGTAGGCAGCGTTTTCCTGTAACACTTTACATACTATGTACCTCTAGTAACAGGTATATGAAAATTAATACTTAGCAACTTAACCAAACTTTGGCGATTAAAAAGTATTAAGGTTATTGCCACTGTCTGTGTAGTGACAGGTTGTAATTTTTTTTACTGGCATTTCTTACTGGTATTTGTTATCTTTTAACACACTCGTAAACAATGCTTTACAGTGGTAAACAAAAAGTAAAATCACTGTTGATACACAGTGGTAAACAAAATACAAACATCGGTAAACATCTATTAATTGGGGACACACCAGTGCAAACAATCAGTAACTGGCAAACAGTGCTACTGATGAATTTAGCTCGGGTACAATGAGACAGATGTCCTGCCTCTTTTGTTGCGGACTTTCGTGATTTTTACTGTGCATGTTTGAACACATAATTACAACACTCTAGAAACGGGGCTGGAGGCCTCTTGACACCTAGCACTCCCGGTACGGTCTTGAAATTAATGAAACTAATCGGTCACTTTGCACTCGGTAACAAAATATTTTCTCGCTGCGCAGTCTCGCCTTTGTCGCTCTATGGAGAGGGGGGTGTAGTGTAGTAAACACTTTACTTGGTGCTGTCTTCGCAGCCCCTGGAATAGGCGGGGCCTGTAGAAGTCCCGTCGGTTGTTTACTTACGGCTGGCTGTAAAGAGACCGCCTCATCTCTCCCCGCAATGTGGGTTTGGACCGCCTGCTGGGGGAAGGGGGGAGTCCCCCTTCCATCTCTCGTTCAGTTGACGTCTCCGGGCTGCATTACTGCAGCTGCCTGGCTTCCGGGTCGGCTGTTGTTTTTCCTTGATGTTTGCTGGGTTTGACTCTTTGCCGATGCAGTCCACTTCCTTCCTTACTTCATTTTCTCCGCGGCACTGTCCTATCGCGTAGTTGCCACTTCTCCTTCCGTCTTCCTTCGCTCGCCTGGTTTCACTCGTCGCTCTCGGTTGCATGTTATTTTGTTTGGTTTTTCTCGCCGCGATTCTTAACCTGGTTATCCCCGTGTGCGCTACAGCTTCTGCTGGCGCTCTCACGCCTCTTTCCTCTCTCTTCTGTGTTGCATCACACTTCTCGTCGTCCGCTTCACACGCTGCTTTCCGTGTGCGCAAAGCTTCGCGGCTGTCAGCCTGGCTGGTCTTTAAACTCCTGGCGCTCGCCTGGGTTTGTTTATCTTCGGGCACCGACTGCGCAATATTACTGGGTTTGTTTTGGCATATCGCGTTTACCCCTATCTCGCAGTCTCTGTACCATACAGTGAACTATTTTCCTGCCCTTTCTCTGCCGCTCATCCGAGTGGTCTTATGGGGGGCAAAATACTGGTATACTTGTTCGGAAAGTGTCACTATTCCTCATCCAGGGAATTAGTAACTTACTTTTTTTTCAACTTTATCTTTCCACGGCGCTCCGGGTACTGTAGTTTGTCGGCATGATAGTTTACCTGTCAGCCTGAACCCACGTCGTTTTCACCATCCAGTGAAATTGACCTCCTTATCTTTGCTACTACGTCCTCTCGCCCGCTCCTGGCATCTGCTCCTCATCATGCTCGTCATTTATTGCCCGCCATTCTGTGGGCTGTGGCCTATGGTTTCGCTAATCTCCCTCNGGGGCAAAATACTGGTATACTTGTTCGGAAAGTGTCACTATTCCTCATCCAGGGAATTAGTAACTTACTTTTTTTTTTCAACTTTATCTTTCCGCGGCGCTCCGGTTACTGTAGTTTGTCGGCATGATAGTTTACCTGTCAGCCTGAACCCACGTCGTTTTCACCATCCAGTGAAATTGACCTCCTTATCTTCGCTACTACGTCCTCTTGCCCNTTATCTTCGCTCCAACATCCTCTTGCCCGCTCCTCGCATCGTCCTCTCGTCATGCTCGTCATTTATTGCCCGCCATTCTGTGGGCTGTGGCCTATGGTTTCGCTAATCTCCCTCGGTTCTCCCGCCTTACTCTCGTGGCTTTCCCCTCCCACTCGTGCTCGTTAATTCTTCGGCTGCCAGCTTCGGTAATTGGGACTCTTAAAGTAATATTGCTGGACGCTACAGGATGTTTTGTCATAGCCTCCCTGACGTCTGTGTTTAGCCTGGCTGGCTCGTCATTTGGTGACCTAGTAACCCACTGGGGGTTTCTATTTTTCTCCGCATTACTCTCTACATTCCGCGCACGTCTGCGGCCTGCCATTCTCTTCTGGTTTATTACCTGTTCCCTTCTCGGTTATACTGTCGGTAATGAGCACCATGGGTTTAATTTTACGACTACCTTAAGTCCCGAGGGTTGATTTTATGACTCCCCCGAAGTCGCGAATGTGCCCGCTGCTCGGTCGGGGCAAGGTCCCCTTTCTCCCGGGTATTTAGCATGTCCTTGCCTCCGTCTATACAGACTTCAGCGTTCCCCTTAGTTGGGCACCAAAATTGATACCTGCCCAATGCTGTGGTTTATAAATAGGTATTGAATCTGTTCTCGGCGCGAGGCGCTAGCGATTGATGCTGGGTATCCGTATTAGGGCATATGAATACGTCGACACTATTGTCTCTAGGTCCAATTAACCAATAAATTCACCTCGTTTTTAGGTTACCAATAAATCAGTTTTATTAACGCTTAACAGGGCCACTCATACATGTTCACACGAGACAACACTCCCCTTCCCTTTTGTACGTCGGCTCCATATTGTTTGGCACAGCGATTCGCGTCGGTTAGAGGGGGGAGGGGCAAGATTCTTCACACTTGCTGGATGACTCTACTTATCTGGCTTGAGGTGCTGTCTTCTCTCGGCTGGCGACTTGGGACTGCTCCAGCACTTGGTGGGCGTCTCGACACCTGGTCTCGAAGCTCCTCCTCTCGGGTCCACTCAGCACTCTCCGACTGACGACGGCCGGCTGCCGTTGCCTTCTCCCGGATTCGCTCCGCCCTCCTCGATTCCCGTAGGCCGACTGCCGCTTTTTCTCGGACTCTTCCCGTCGCACGTCCCATTTGACGNGCTCCGCCCTCCTCGATTCCCGTAGGCCGACTGCCGCTTTTTCTCGGACTCTTCCCGTCGCACGTCCCATTTGACGTCTTCCGACTGAGGTCAACGTCGTGATGCATTCTCGATCCGGACGCCTCACTTCCGGTCCTCCGACTGACTGCCTGACTGCTCGATCCTCGACTGACTGTGGTCCTGACTGCTCCTGTGGTCCGCAGTTGGCCTGGCGTCGCCCCTTGACTCTGGTATGGCCGTTTATTGTTCTGTTCTGCACGTGCGGGAACTCTTGGGTGGCCCCTTTGGTTCAGCGCATGTGTTATTGTTATGCCTCCGGATATCGTGTCGTTATTCTCCCCAGCACGCCCGCTAAAAGCTCTCAATGTTTATTGCTGAAACTAACCCGGGACAGACTCAGCCGCTGGTGTGGGCTCAGCATCCCTTGGCAGCTGCGAGATGCAGCTGCATCCGCCTTCCTCCGCACATGGTCATTCTGCCGGGTCATCCTGGCGCCATTTTCCTCATCACATCTACAAAACCCTTAATCCTTATTGCAGTCGTCTGCCTGCGAGCTTCGCCAGAGTGTGTGTTCTGACGAATAAAATATAGGGACGCAGAATGTGTCAGACTTATATCTCAGGAAGAGTGTAAGGAGAAGTGGACAAGGGGACAAGGCTGCTTCTTCTATCTCTTGCTCCTCTCATCTGTACATGTCGCTGCTTATCATCTTCTTCCTTGTAAACCTCACTACCTTAGTAATTTTTGCATTTATCTTTATTTTATTCTTCATGTTCCACAACCATATCCTGTCAATATCTGCGTGAAAGTTTTCACCCCCTCCTACCACTGCATACAATACACAATCATCTGCAAACAATCTTATTTTTTCCCTAATCCTCAAACCCATGTCATTTACAAAGAATCAATCAACATATGAAATGTTACATTAATTTATTATTGTCGTTGACAATGGCAATGGTTGTCTATATTGAACATGGATTTCGTCTTATTGTCCACACACACTACACTTGGTATGATCTGTTTTCCAGTGTGCTAACTAAATAAAATTTATTGGATACATTTTTAAGTTTGAGAACTTCTGAACGTATATAAAAATTATGGGCCCTAGGCATACCAATAGTTATTCTTGGCTAAACTAAAATATCCTTGCATGATCTAGCCCTAGGGCTAGACTAAGTTTACAACCTATTTAGTCTAAATTTAGTAGGATATATGCTATTAAAAAGTGCATTTAAAGCATTATGACGAATTGCATATTGTACAGCTTAAAAAAATAGCCAGATCCTTTTACAAACTTGAATCTAATCTGTAGTAACTACTTTTCTGCTGAGTCACAACACATGCTGCTGCTAACATTAAAACAAAATTCATTTATCTGAAGTTAAGAGTGTAAAACTACCTTTCACCTCACTACTTGCTTGAAAAATTGTTTTATACAAAATCACGTTGATTTTATTACAATAAGCAAGCCTATTATTTTTAGTATTTATTTTTATTGTGCACATCATCACAGCCCCATACCGAAAGGTTAGTTCCTAATGCACATTTCCAACAAAATTCCAATACCGTTTTCGGAGCTTTATTCTTTAGTTAAAGGTATAAACGGTGAAGTATTATAACTCGGCTGTAAACAGCTCAGAGACTAAGCAGTTACACGATTGCTACAAAATATCGACAAATGTTCTGCTTCAAATCAAAACCACGTGTTGTATAGGCCTATGTGCACAGTTCATCCCAAAACAAATAAGAGGAGTTAAAATAATTTAGCCCACCTTGGCCCGAAGACTTTTACACGATACGTTAACGAAGCGCATTAATTAAAACGGTTAATCACTAAAAAAATTAAAATAAATAAACCATTGCACACTGACCACGCGCAACGAACAACGAAAATGATGAAAAAACGAAGTGCATGTCTCCAGCATACCAACATAAACAAATTAACCAATGAAATTTCCTATAGCACCTGCAATACGAAAATGTGTGTTTGAAACACCCGTGAGTAAGTTTAAATGTTTAAGCAATGACTACATAACAAAATAATAATCACTTCAAAAATACTACACTTCATAGTAAATGTATAATGTTATAAATTTTGATTTCAAAATTAAAACCCTAAATGGTTTTAACTGTCTTTTCTTCCCGAAAATGGTTTGAGCAACATTTAAAATTTTAAATTAAACAACATTTTCCCTAAAACAATAATTATGTTATGAAAAAATACCTATTTTTACGAACGTTTCAGTAAGCTGCTTTGTAGAATGGTTATTGCAAGTACAATACACATTCGTTATTCCAGTAACCTCGTCCGTGTATAAATACCTTAACATCAAATTTGGCAAAACTTATGTTGAGGTTATTTGGAATTATGTATTTGGTAATTTGTCAACTTCTAAGTTGGTGAAATGCAAAACGCCAAATCATAAAAATTACGTAATCAATTTTGCAGACAAAAGCAGGTTACATGACCAATTCGTAAACAAAATTGGTCAATAATTGGTAATTAATTAGTGTAGCGTGTAGCAACGTTACGAAACAAATTGGTACATAACTTGTTACATAAAACTTGAAACCAACACAAAACACTCTCGCCCTCGCCGGGATTCGGACCCGGAACCCCTCGCGCCACATACGAGCGTGCAACCCGCTGACTACGTGTGTCAACTATCGACATCAAAACCTTAAAGGAATACATTTCAGGAAGCGTTATTCGTCATTAAAGATAACGAATATAAGCATTTACTGAACCTAAACTATACTTGGATTATATTTCAGAAAATATACATTGTGAAATAAATACTGCAAATATGGTACATACAATATTAAAACTGGTGAACATTTAATGCAAGTCCTAAAACGGCAAGTCCAACAATGCCAATGGAACAGAAAAGTAAACTGGTAAATTCACTTACCCCATGTAAACATTTACCAGAAGACGTAGCAGCCATTTTGTGTTTTCTTCATAATCATAATCACTCACAACATGCCAGTGCCTGATCTTGCGCCTTGGGCAAACGCGATAGAACACGCATGTACACTAAAGCAGGATTGCATTAAAATTTTTAGTGACTGTCCTCGGAATTCACTATTTTATCAGCTCCTACTTAAGTCACTCGTAATCAGTTGTGCAGTTTCAGTGATAGAAAACCACTTATTTAATTGGTGGAGCATTTCAGCAAAAATTCACCGATTCAACAGCGAAAAGCCTCAAGAACGACCGTAGTTTCTTTCAGTCGTTGGTGCTGTGAACAATTGAAATAGTGACATTTTCACTTATTCGGATTTAGGGTGTAGCAACACATACAAGTGTGGGTTGTGTTCATACCGGCTTTTCCAAGTAGAGTGTGTATGTTTAGTTTTGATTAAGTTCATCCGACATTCCTAGTGTCTTCAAGATTCGTCCCTTCTTCTTTTTTATTTCTTAATACCGTAATTCTCCCGATTCTTCCTCTTTCGCTGCAAAATAATACATTATAAATAATCCATATATCACTTTGTGTGCACAATATCTGTCATACTTCTTATTTTCTTAGAAAAAACATTACTGTGTATAATCCTAACTACTTTCTAATTAAAATTATTCCTGTCACTTGGTTTGCACACTGCTGAATTATAAAAGTTGCGCAACACGAATAAAACATGCGACAATCACGAGACGATGTAAGTAGTGAAAGAACGGGTTGGTGGCACATGGTCCCATGCTTGTGCGTTTGCATTTCACCACACACCCGTCAGATGTGCTGCAAGCATCAAACACCGGTAGTAAACACTGACATTTAGTCGAAGCCGCATTAATTCTAGAAACACCATACGATACCAACCTAGAGAAAAGCGTAAAGAAGAATGCCAAGAACACTATAAAGACGTCGCCTTACGCAATTGACGCACATTGAGAGAGGACTCTTAATCTGACTGGAAACTGCAGGGTGGTCGTATCGTCGTATAGTTTACCATGTGGATCGTTCGGACCATACTGCCCGATGATGTTGGGAGTAGTGGATACATGAAGGCACCAACGCACAGAAGACCAGCTCAGGCGGGACGAGGTCGACTACCAGTCGAGAGAATTGACAGATCATGCTCCAGGCGTGGAGGGATCCCATGGCGACTCGATCAATGATACTGACTAGGGTAGGGTCTTGACGTGAGGTCGGGGTTAGAGAATGGCGGGAACGTCGTAGATGCACTGTTACTCGAGCAAAGTTCTGGAGGAAACACTCACCAGAGACGTCTTGTAGATTTCTTACCGGCTGCTCTGCTGTTGTGGGTCGTGGTCGAGTCACCCAGGTGGCTAGGCTGTTCTCCCGATCCTCTACAGCTCAATTGATGATGGATTATTTAGGGTGCGATAGGCTGCTAGTCGTGGGCAGGCGCTGTCGGCCCAATACCGCCGCGAGTGGCCGTTGTGAGGTGGACAGTTATGCTGGTATTAAGTTAGCTAAATGAGTTGTAAGGCCACTCCACACACCAATTAAACAGTGGTACAAGTCCATATTTAACCTAAAAAACACTTAAAACCCTGAAAATGGCTGGTTGGTTGGTCCAGTTCTCGAAATGTTTTTAAGAGGAAAGGCCTGCAATCAAAACGCTTTATTTGGGGATGAATTCATTTATAGACGTTCTGGCAATACAAACCAGTTGATGATACTCACCTCGTTAAGCGGACCCGATGCACTTAGCCCAAACCACTAGTGTGTCCTGGTGTCGCCCACGTGGTCAGATTAAAGTGGGACCGTCAGCTGACCCGCGCGACGCTGGGCGAAGCAATTGCTTTCCCAAACACCGTCGAGATACTGTTGCTGACGACCTCAGCCGATGTTCTTGTCGTCAGAACTGTGCTTGGCTGGGACTGCTGTTGTACCGTGGCGCAGCGAACGGTCGCGGACACCCGTGAGTTTGGGCTTACTTCAGACTTCTGTATAACCACGAACCATTTCCTGACTCCTTACGGAGGCGAATATATGATCCCAACGCCCATTATGTGTGCTGGCATTATCTCTACAAAAGAGCTGGCTGTGTTCGTGGTGGTGTTAGGGCAGAGCAACGTGGAAAATCACAGGCTGGCGATGTGTGGTGTTTAGTGATGAGAGCCACTTTGTTATGGGGACTGATGATCATCCCGCCTGGGTGTGGAGAGCCTCTTGTGAATGCCACAATCCCAGTCTCACAATCAAGCGGCACACTTACCCCATTGCAGGCATTATTGTCTGAGGAGCCATAACCTAATACACCCGATCTGCTCTCGTCGTGTTATGTGGAACATTGGTGGCCGAGCGGTATGTAAATGAGATCGTAAACCATAATTTGCTCCTATTTCTGGTTGGGATTACAGGTGCGATATTCAAGTAGTATATTGCCAGACGCAAACAGCGTAGGTCGCACAGGACTGTCTCCGTCATGTCCAAATACTACCGTGGCCTGTCTGCTCTCCTGATATATCACCAATCGAGCATGTCTGGGATCAATTTAAACACTACTTGTCACGTGCTTAGTGTCCGCGTTTCAATAACACTATCCAACAATTGTGGGCCCATCTGCCTCAGGACAACATCCGGCATCTGCTGGACTGCATGCCAGATAGTTTTGCAACGTATAATGCAGTGCTACAAGGTGCGACGCGCTATTGAAGATGCCTTGTTATTGTGATCATATGTATTACTCATATGTATCACTCACTACCTGTATAAAATTTCAATGGCATCCTATGTACGCTATTTTTATTGTCCGGCAGTGTAATTTAATGATCACGCAAAATTCTGTATGAGATACGTATGATAATGTAAAAATGAGTATCTCATTGGCACCACCGAATCTTCTGGAACAATGAGTAGAGACTTGTGTGTATGTTGCTCCTCTTCTATATGTTTTAATAGCATAATTTTAAGGTAGTTTTTAATCTGTTTCAGAGTCTCTGCAGACCCAAATGTCGTGTGCATGTGAATACTGTGCTCACTATAAATAAATAATATAAACCATTACTGTAAATTACACACAATTAGTTGTTTTATGAGTCAATTTGGAATTGTTATTCATAACTGCTAATATTTTTGGTCTAAGTAGTTACCCTCTGAACACCTAAAATAATTGCCACGTTTAGTCGTCCAGTTAGTTTTTCCTAATAATTTTCCTGTAAGTTAATTGACATTATTTCTCCATTGTAATAAATTCACCCCGCCCCAATTATAGATCAACTATTTAGGGCAGCAAACTTTTCAGGACGTAAAAATTTGCAAACTCTGAAAGGGGTACGTCAAAAAAAAGAAGAAATTAAATATTATAAGTTTAATGACATTGTGTTTTAATAATTTTTGTAAATGATTATTTTGAAAATTTTTGTTGACATCACCTTTTTAAGGTAAGGCAAGATGCTCAACTACACATTTACTTTCATTTGCCGCGATAACGGCAAACTATATATTGTGCTACATGGAAAGCTGGAGGAAATATAGTCAACTACACGGAGGAAAATATTTTGTAGGGAGGCCACCCAGCTAAATTATTTTGTAGATACTGCAAAATAATTTTGTACTGGCCACAAATGTTTAGTGAGAATAAGTTAATAATTTAGTGGTCAACACAACATTTATTTGGCATGGTGAATATCAACAAAATATTTTGTGGTTACCGTAAAATATTATTTTCAATGTAAACTGTATAGGTTGAGAACTGTATGTATATACTGCGTTATTATTTATATTACTATTAGAAGTAAATTTTAGTTAGTGCTTAGTAGTCAAACAACGAAGACGGAAATGATTATCTCTACCTGTATATGGTAAGTTGCTAAATTCGCCCCCGCCGAATCCTGCTAACTTGCCTCTTTGTATTGAGTTGTATACCCCAGTATATTCATTTAAATTTAAACAGTACAGTTTTTTTTTAATTTACCGTGTTGTAACATCTTGTGTTATTTTTGTAGCACTGGGATTCATGACCAATGCTTTTTCTCTCTCTCTTTGTTACCATCGTGGCTTACGTCCCGATGCAATTGCCACGAATATATCTCCAGTGACTGAAGTCACCTGCCAGCTTGAAACTTACCTAAGGTTTTAGTTTATTTGACTTTTTTATCCAGAACAGAACTCGTCAGTCATTGTTTATCCGTTGTAGAGATAAATATGTTATTCCAAACAATATTAATTTTTAGGAATTTTTATTGTGTATTTAGGGGAATAACATGCTGTACTATAGGAATACACTAAATAGAGAAAAATAAATTTTATATTTCAGTGTAAGGAATTTATAAAATTCAAATTAGGACGGAAAACGATAAAAAGAAAATAGTCTTCAATTGGAGTGATATATACTGTGTACCATATAAGAAGGCCACATTCTTGACAGTTGAAAATCGCCGTGTCTTTTTGTTTATGTATCCATTCGCCATCAACAGGCGTGTCAAGAATAGGCTTTGATGTGGCGAGTCAGCGCGTCCAGGAGGTGCTGCTACATGCGGCAATTGGTGAACTGCTTAGGTGGCGCTGCATTCGTAAACGGAACTTGGTGGACGTGTGTAGGGTCGTTCGTAAACGCGGTACACNTGTCAAGAATAGGCTTTGATGTGGCGAGTCAGCGCGTCCAGGAGGTGCTGCTCCGTGTGGCAATTGGTGAACTGCTTAGGTGGCGCTGCATTCGTAAACGGAACTTGGTGGACGTGTGTAGGGTCGTTCGTAAATGCGGTACACGAAATACAAGTTACTTTAAAAATTATACAGAGCTCGCGGGAAAATAAAATTATTTGTATATGCGCGTGAATACGTTATTTTAAACAACAAATCTATAATATGTTTCTGGGTGTAGTTCGGGATATGGATAACAGATGGCATGGAAGGGCATATTGCAAATGATGGTGCGCATTTAACTCACAAGATGGCAGCACCTGGTTTGAGAGTCTGGAAACTTTGGATTTTTTCGTCACATTTGGATACGTATCGTTTTATTGTGCATCTCATTTTGAACACCTATACATT
>NQII01008962.1:15623-34435 GCA_002778355.1 Clitarchus hookeri | reverse complement strand
GGACGTAAGAGCGTCGTGCGTGCTGCCCTATTACCATCCTCTGCTCCTTCTCATACGTCCGAGAATGCGATTTATACCAGATTAAACCCTCGGAATTGAAGCCAATACCATGGACCTCAAAAACGTTTTTCACCGCCGAGGTCCTAGTTACTAGTTTTCTCACCGCGGAAGAAAAAGCATTAGATGAAAATACACGCTGTCTGTACATAATACCACACCGGACTGGATGAATGTCTTTTGTAATGCTGCTACTGCACTAGCGAACGTATGTAAGGTCGGAACGCAAAAACGTTTGTGCCGCTTCATGATTATGAAAGAAAATGGCGAAACAAACTAGAACAGTCACTGCATGCCGATATTATATTTCACTTATGCAGACAACATTTTAAGGCACATACAACCAACAACGCCTAATGAAATATGCAAATACAAAAACGATTAACTTCAGATTATATATTCCGAGCACACCCGCACGGCACTCCCGTACACATGAACATAGACGAATAAAAAGCAAGTGCTTCACATTGGTGTTTACCGGGTTGGAAACGTTTCACATACCACATACTCGTACTCTATTCATTCTCTGCCACAATAGCTTGAAAAATATATTTAATCTAATTCTATGTAACCCAAAACAATTGCATATTACGTCTTAAAAATAATTTTCACCATAAAAGCTGTAATTAAAATGCAAGCTGTAAATAATAATTTGTAATTCGGAGTCCTATTTATTTCCACTACCATAGTCAAGATCGTCAATATAAACAACATACATCCCGCAACAACTTATCAACTGATACAAAGCATTGAAAATGTGAGCACTTACTGTTTGCGTGCTGTGTAGATTGGTCACAATGCCTGTCACAAATTTCTGTACTAACATAAAATGGACTAAATTATATCCTCCAATTAACAATGGTTTCAATGGAATCATAACTATGTATAAAGATAGAAGCAGTTGTGGGTAACTACACCATCACAACAGGTCAGCTTCCTACACAAAAAAGATACACGTGACAGTACTATACAATAGTTATGAACATGTTAAAATTATATACTTGAATAGAATCTTATGAAAAGATATCTCCTGATGCACATGTCACAAACATAAATATAAGACAATTGGTAATAAAAATATCTTATACCAAACCCATTAAAAAAGCTGCAATATAAATAGTTAGGGAGATAGGGAATCAAATGCTAACTTATAATTAAAATTATTTTCTTATTACTAATATAATGTAACGTGATGTAAAATATACAGTCAAAATGGTACCATGTTCGTGTGCTAAGAATACTTACTATTCCATTATGCTGAACCACATATTAAACGTTAATATTTTGACATTTGTGATTATCGCAAGAACTTGTTAATACACACCTCATTATTGCAAACTGCAAAACTACATGCCTCTTGATGCATATAATTAAAGAGGTTTCACTGTACACAGATTATGAGGAATGCATTACATGTGTTTAATTTTTTTTTACTTTTTTGTTTGCCTTGTGCTGGACACTTTTACTTGCACTATCATTACTATTTTAAAAAAACATTTTTAAATAAGAGCATTCTAGAAATTAATTTTTCACAATCAGGACAAACGGGACAATCTGAAGGAACTTCCAGTTCTGGCATTTATCTGACTTTGACCCCTGAGCGTGAGACTGCAAGAAGTGCATTAAACTTACTGGTAAAGACAGGAGAAATGTGTTGTGAAAGCACTGCCGCATGCTTATTCGGGTAAACAAAGGTTGAATTTTCATATTTTGTCTTTGATAAATGTATGTCACTAGTAGTAAATAACTCATTCAAGGATGCCAAGTGATCCCTACACACATCATGATGAAGTTTGTTGCATGTCCAACCAGCTACATAATTGATACTATTTTGGTGCGCTTCGTCTATATCCACAGCAACTTCCTTGCTGTCTTCATTCTGTTACTTTGTTAACTTTATCATAGCACAATGTTTCTTAAAATCAGATTTCAATAATAAACATTTGGATAAATCAAGTTCACAATTGCTATCACAGGATGGCATCAACATTTGGTTGCTCATAACACCTCGAACAGCTGATCTTAATTTTAAACATTTTGNTTGCTATCACAGGATGGCATCAACATTTGGTTGCTCATAACACCTCGAACAGCTGATCTTAATTTTAAACATTTTGTTGTAACATTATAAAAACATTTGTTTCTAATAATTTAAAAAACTATTTACAAGCAGTCTTGAGTCAGTCTTCGAGTATGAAAAAATGTAAATGAAAGTTTTCAGATAATTCCATCCATAACAATTTCACCGCCGAAATATTCAGAAGCCAGCTCTTGACACANGTAAATGAAAGTTTTCAGATAATTCCATCCATAACAATTTCACCGCCGAAATATTCAGAAGCCAGCTCTTGACACAAGGTGGAACAGATCTCTTGGAATCAACGAAAATTATTGCACATAGTTTTCTTTCTATTTCTTCCAGAAATTTCCAGTGTGGAAAATGCCTCGATAGAGCTCTGCGAATAAAATTTGGCATCTGACTTCTGGGACGAATTAAATATATCAAATAACGAAACAGAATCATTAATGAAGTAAGCAGTAAAAGCTGAAGTTCTTGGCATGTTGTTCAAAGCTACATGGGTTAAAATACCTTGACTGACAGAGTGGCTTAAAAGCTGGGTAGCTAAACACTCTCTCATCGGGGTAAAAGGAAATAATTAAAAATGTTTTTTACTTATTTTGGGAGTTGGTCTAGGGTTTATGGCTTTATCTTTGTCGTAAAATTCTACAACATGCCTGAAAGATGCGACCCGTTCATTTAATAGAACATCAGATTACTTGNTTTATCTTTGTCGTAAAATTCTACAACATGCCTGAAAGATGCGACCCGTTCATTTAATAGAACATCAGATTACTTGAAATTATTTCTAACAGATTTCAACAAATGTGGTGCATCAAAAAACATATAAATCTTCTCCCCATTTCAGACAATGTNAAATTATTTCTAACAGATTTCAACAAATGTGGTGCATCAAAAAACATATAAATCTTCTCCCCATTTCAGACAATGTATGGTTTATTGCATGAAACAACAAATAACTTATGCATTTTTTTATTATTTGAGTCCTGATCAAAATCAATTGCCTTCACAATCAGGTGCAAGGCATGCCGTATCACTTCCTTCAGTGTTTCTGCAACCATACAAGCTGTAAGGAAATAGCCAAGTATTTGCTTAAAACTCTTTCTAATGCCTCATCATTAAAACTGTAGATTGGTTTGCAAATTTTAGAAGATGATTCACTGACTGTTGAAATTTTACATAAGAACCCAAATCAGTATAGCCCTAAAAATATCTGCTGCTGAATTAAAGGTGACATTTTCCTTCAGCGACATCTCATCAATTACCAAACATACCACATGGCCCTGCAAAGGTAACTGGGTCACTTTCAATTTCAACAGCTTGATGATGTTGGCGTTAATACCTGGAGTGACAGCCAAATTTTGCAGCCACAAACGCAAGGATCTGATTAAAGGAAATCAGAAAAATTTCTGGACGCATGTATACGCTTTTGGTTGAAGCAAAGGTTTTGTCATAATGACGACCTTTGCCCTTCCTCTTTTGGTTTTGAAGCCGATAAATCAGAACTCTGTTGTCACCAAGACTTTCTTGCAACATTTAAAAATAAATTTTTTTTTTTTTTTTGGGGCTGCAAGGTCGATACATCTTCACGGAGCAAATTGATTAACTTGCGCTGCCTGCCAAGGGCTTTTCGTGCTATTCGCAAATTTATTTTGCATGGCTGTCATCTCAGCCTTGAAATCCAGCCTCCTACGTTTTGGTATCCTTACAACTGGAATGTAATCTGGAACAAATTGCACTTACTTAGGAAGCTGTAATACACAAAACTAATTTTTGTAATATAATATACAGTATTAGTATAAAATAATACCCCATCTTTTAAGGTATATAATATAAAAACCAAACAACATACAACCTTGATTGACCAATCAAATGAACCGTAGAACCGTGAAGTTCGTTTACCTTACATTAATAAATGTTCAATGTGGCCACTATGAGCGGCCCGAACGACATCTACGTGATAATCAAACTCGTTCCACGCTCTTGTCAGCATGTCTGGTGTTACGGTTTGGATGGCGTTCGTAACTCTCATGTAATAAAATAATAATCTCTTATTAGAGAAGAATGAAATATATTGCATATAGCAGATAGGACAAACTTTAGTACTATGAATTTTTTTTTCATAAAGTACAAGAAATATTAATGAGTATCGCAAATTTAACAAAACTATAGGGAGTGTGCGAAAGATGTGTGCTGCGCTCTTGCGACAGGCAAGGTAAACTTTTGGTGGGATGCGCGCTTGAGGGTGGATACGTAAATACAGCTTTTCAGTGATCAATAGGAAACCACCCAAAAATAAATCAAATTTTTTGTTTTATAAACTACACTGTCACGTATATAAATAGTATGTTCGCATTATTTTATTTTCCAATGTTTTCAACATTAAGCATCATACTTAATGAAGAAAGGCCTGGTTTTGCGGCAGTAAAGTGCGACACGATTGATAGAGAGTAGGTAGGTATAAACTAGGAAAATTTTGACATAGTAACAACTAAATTGCAGTACTTAAAAGTACAATCTATTTCTTGATCTACAACTTAAAGTGATGAAGGCATATAGGCTACATTTAATATCAAATCAAGCTAATAATCCCTTTTTAAATAATGCATCAAAAATAAAATTATAATAAACTTGCAACTGATGACATTACTGACAATTTGATGTTTCATTCATGTATCTTTTCGAAACACAAAATTGAAATATAATATTTTCTTCTCTTGTGCCTAAGCACTATTAGAATTAAGTTCTCTTCAGTTTTTTTTTATAAATTAATGGCAGATAATATTAAATATAATACGTTTTCTAACAATGGAATACCAGTTTAATGTAAATTTTCGAAATGCGTGACAGTGTAGTCAACGTGTTTCATTTGTTCATACAAACTAATTTTGTCCAAGTGTGTCGAATGCATGTTTTCTATAACTGCAAACATTCTTTGATTTGAACATTTTTCCAAAACAATCTCTTTCTAAAACAGAATAGGATTGTGTTCTTTGTTTTTCCCATTGTATAACTGTATGGTTGTATGTTAACAGTCTTCTCTCAATTCATACAAGAAACACAATGTATCAATGTGTTTGCAACAGTTTGCCTTGCCTGCTTTGCATTCACAGTTGTGTGTGTTAATATTCCTGGTGGAGTCAAACTGCAATGAAATAAACTACGATCTATATAAAGCATCAACATGACGTGTGACGTAATAGGAAGTAGAGCGGCTCTGTCACTAATCCTCCCATCGCCCCTCCCAGCTTGGACCAGTGTAGGGGCTTCAGAAGACATGTGTCGCTCGTTTACGCATACCTAGGTCAAGCCGAGAGATAGTAGCGCGTGCAGGCCATTCCATGTGTTGCCGCCCTCGGGCCTCCTCCACCCACCCTCCTCCCCCTCCCTAGCAAGCCCAGTGAAATTTCTAAATGCCTAGAAATGACGAGATAGTTAGGCGTTTTCCACCTGAAGTTGAAAACACGCACCGAGAAACAGCTGACAAGCTGAAAGGGGTGCCACGAGCACTCATTCCACCCCCCCTTTTTTTAGTTAACAACGGGACAATGTGGACACGCACCTCGGAATAATAAGCTGACAGGGTAAGTTTCAGGGTGCAGGCCACCACCTTTCCTCCCCCAACCGTCACAAACCATGGCACATAGAAGAAGAGTTCTTTATACTGCGCCTCCGCCCACCCCCCTTCACCAACAAGAGTGACACGTGTAGGAACTTAAGGAGGAAGTCGAGAAAGGATATAAGGGAATTTACGAGAGGAGAGGTGTTCAGTTCATTATTACCGGACAGAGGAGTCAGTTCGTCATAGCCGCACAGAGAGGTCAGTCGCACTGAGAGAGTAAGGCCGGGGATATCGGACCCAAGGCCGCGTCAGTTCGCAGAGATAGTCAAAGTAACGAGCAGCAGGTGGCATGGAGTTCGGTACTGCCACTCCGAAATGCGCAGGTAGTCAGTCGCAACATTAAGGGGTCAGCCAAATCAGGACGCAAGACGCAGAATGCAGGGCAGAATCAGAGACAGTCACCAGAGTTACGTCGAACGAGTAGTTTCACCACACCGGGATACCAGTCAGTCAGTAAAGTCAGTTAGTTACCAGTTACCAGTCAGTCTGTTACTACCCTACACCGAGAACGGGAGCGAGTGGTGAGCTTCAACGATAAACGCCATGTCGAGAGGAAGCCAGCTGCATGCAACAAGCCAACCACAGAGGGACTTTAATAGGGCCATCTAGCTCACCAGACCTCATTAACTGCTGGAATGTATCCGGGCCATCCAACTCACCAGACCTCAACTGCCGGAACAACTACCACGCAACATGTGCAGATAAGTAACCCCATCGCCACTCACGGACCTGTCCTGTCACCTAATGCCCCGACGGCATCGGAAACGTAGCCAGAACAGTGCAACCAACCCTTCAAGCCTTGAACTCGCAGGGCGTTAAAGTATGAGTAAATTCTCGGCTCAAGGTGCCGGAAAAGTATGTATAAAGTCCCGCAACAGTGTCGGTAATGTGTAAATGAATTCCCGTTAAATAAACCTGTTTACAACCAAGACGTAATGAAGTATTGTGTTATATACCCTCAACCTTCAAGGCACTTATAGTCTGTGCCAGTTAACCTTAACTGTAGACCCTACGAACCATCTGTACACCACGGATGGGGAGTAGTGTCAAACAGCTTCATTGCCTGACTTTGCACTATAAATCAATACACACACTGAAAATTAAAAAAAAAATGAACAGGTGTCACTAATATTTTATTTAAACTTATTTTTAATATTACACGAAAACAGTTATGTAAAAATTCTTTAAATTATCTGTATTTTGACTTTGTAATAAAAAATGGACTGGGCAGTTGCTTTTGAACACTGGTTTCTATTGAGAAAGAGACGTCATTGTACCGTTGACTATAATGCACCGGTTCACCATTCTTTCCCACTCCTTTTCTCGCCGTCTCCACTAGGGGTGCCACCAACTAAATTTAGCTCATTTGCACACTCCCTATAACCTCATTACAGTATTCTGTTACTTCACACTAGTATGCATCACGGCCAAAGTAGAACAGACATGTGTCTGTGTCCTCCAAATCAACGGTTCAAACCTTTACCAAGTAAACAATATGCCTCTGCAGTAATGTACCATGAGCGAGAATCAACCTGTATTAACCGCTTTCTATCTGAGTTTCATATTTTAACATGTTTCAGTACCTAAAATTATGAAATAATGAAATTAGTTTTCTGCTGTAACGATGGACAAAGATTAACTATGAAGTCGAAGTTGAAAAGATGTACATTTTTTTTGTTGTTAGTCATTTCTCTACAAGTCAGGAATGATAATAGTTACAACTTATGCTTTTATAACATGTTACTAATATTACACTGAACTTTTAACATTAAAATAATGTTTCTGTAATGCTTAACCCTTTACACCTCACATTACATGTCACAAGCCACTTTCCACTGTAGTAAGAGCATGAAATAAAATTCCACGATGTGAGGATTTTCACTGTAAAACAGCAAATGTGATGCAATTCCAATGACTGTAAAGCCAGAGACTTCACAAAGGATTGGAATAGGAAATAAAATTGAAGTTGTTGAACTTGGATCAACATAAGAGAACAACAGGTGTCGATGAGCAAGTTTATTCACATTATATTACCAGCTAACTTTCAAATACAACGGAGAAGGTATTTCCATTTAATGCAAGTTCTACAGTACTTACTCGATATAGAGTAGAACTATTTTTGTACACCTTCAAAGGGACCAGAAAAAGTTGTTGCAAAATGCGAAAAGGTGTAATAAGGGGAAAATTTTTGCTGTGAGATAGTAAATGGGACAAAAAAATATGTAAAATGCAAAAAAGTGTAAAATCAGTGGGTTAGAAAAAGAAAATGGGGGTTCTAGCATAGTGTTGGTAATAAATCTGTTATAAACTCACAGGATAAAATATCTGTTATTCCCAGTATAAGATTATAGTTGAAAGTATTATAACAAAGACCACAATATTACAGATACGGGCTGTTCCCTGTTAACAAAGCACTTTTGAAATCAACCTTTGAAAAAGTCACTGTCCCGCTCTTTATATTTTTTAACGGACGTACTGCCTGACATGCACCCAGTAAGGGACTTGAATGATGCCTTGGTGAGGCTTGTCAACGACCATGTTGCTGCTCATGTTGGCTGATGCATGGCCGTTTTTGAACTTCGGCAATGGCAAGAACATTCTGGTAGACTCCAGATTGTGGAGAAAGTCCAGCATGTAATTTGAATCAGTTATTTCAGAAACAACACATGTAACATTTTTCACATTTTGAGCAAACAACAAAAAACTCTATAGATCACACGATTTGTGCATTAAAAATCTGGGGAAAATGTACGTTGTAAATAATCTATATTTACATCATTTGACAAGTTTTTGCCGAAAACATTTCATCATAAATCAAAATATAACATTTTAAACAAATTTCACACGTGTTGTTTCTGCAGGAAATCGTTTTCTTCAACAAAAGTAATGCATGAACTTTTTTTTTTTTTTTAACTTTTATTGCTTTCAAAGGAAGGAATGACAAAAAAAAGTGATGTCTGAACATTCACATCTACCTATTTAGAAAAAAGAACATTTATTGGAATAAGTGTGAACTGCTCATCAGACTCCATGTACGATTGTGGTCACATCAGCCTCACTCATTTTCAAAGTCGGAGTCTAGGGTCGCAAAAGTATTAGAGTTCACAGTAGGCCAGTTGAAAATTGCGTTGTAGCATGTTTCATAACCGACAATATAGCCCTGAAGTTTCTTGAGATCGCGAATCTTCTTCTCATTGATTGTGACATGGCCAGCTGGATATGCTTTGGCAGATGGTTGCGCTGGAGTAGTTTTTGTCAGCAATCCGGAAATGAACTCCTTGCAAACCACTTTTCCTTTTCTATCATTGTTGCACTAAAACTCTTTATAGGTAGAAATCATGAAACTGTTTCTCTGATTTTTGGGAATCCCTCGACCTATAGTCTCATCAGAGAGAGCTGTTTTCTGGTAATGTGGTGGCCACAAAGCTTTGAAAGAAAGGATGTCCTCAGTGGTAGCGTGGTGTGTGGTGAACTTTACAGAATTGTTAGCTTCTGAAAAGAGTTCCCCGTACTGCTGAGGAGTATAAAGGCAATCAGTTTTCTTTAATCGACGTTTCAGAGTTCCAAAATCGCGGTCGCAAGGGAGAAAAGAATGTCCGCGAACAGGAAAAAAATGTCGAATTGTTCCAAATCTACCGTTGTCACACAAACTAAGTAAAAACCAAACTACTGTGTGGTTCTTATTTTGACCTGCAGCCCCGTCACTAAACAACAGAAGTTTAGTTACCGTAGGAGGTAATGTTTTAATGTAGTGCCATAAAAAACTGCACACTTCGTCAGGGGATTTCTTTGCGATACCCTCATGGTACAAGTACAGGTTTGCCTGATCAGTTTTAGGGTCGTGAATGCAAAATACGTTGACCCATAACTGGCGTAAGTAGAAAACTTCCTGCACAGTGATCAGAGGCAGTGGTTGATTCTGCATGAAGTCGAACGCTATCACTACTGTGTCGTCCTTGTTTTCACGTGTCTCCTTTAAGGTGGTGTAAAACTTTTTGGCACGACGTTTGTGTATCATCTGTTCTGCTACAACATTCCTCTTTGCGTTGTCACATAAAGTCGAATCCTTCATTTTGCCAGAGAAACTCTCACATTTTGAGCAGACGTCCACTTGTGGTCTACCAAAGGAATGGTCAAAATTTTCTTGAATATACATACCATAAAAGTTGCATTTCACGACACCCTTGCATTCAGGGTGCTCTTGTAAAAGCATCTCGTGCATTATTTTAATGTTGAGCCTGGCATCCGAGTACTTTTTTGGTTTCCCACAGTAATGAGTTTCTTTGACCTCATACTTGGAAATCTGGTTATGAATCATTGAACAGATGTCACTACTTATTGCGTTCCCGCTTCGGTTCAAACCTCTAAAGTATTTTTGAGTTTTGTTTTCTACTAACAATTTGCAGAGACGACGAACGCGTTCTGGAGTCACACCATACAATGTCATGAACGTATTTTTGCGAACTGGTCGCAGTTTTCCGTCAACCTTGATGTCATAGGAAAAAAAATAACTTTTTTCCTTGGGTTTGTTTTAAAACTAGTATTAGTTCTTTTAGAAGGCGCTCTTTCACCTTCATTCACATAATTGCTATCATTTTCTTGTTATTGTAAAGGTATCCTTTTTATACGTCTCCTTTTTGGCGCCCTTTTCTCACTAACACTTTTCAAAAATACATCTTGAGCATTGTTACTATCGAAACTGTGGAAATAGTTCCACAACTCGTTTCGGGCTTCCTCTGAGATATTGAAGTAACACAGATCGGCACAACTACAAAGGTAGGTCTTTTGGACATTAGACGGAACATCCTTACCCGAATAGGCCTGATAGGCAATCCCCTTCTCTCTTGAGTTCCGGATTACATTCCTGCGATAAGTTTCTTTGTTGATCACTCCAATTCTTTTTTTCACTAGTGCGCACTCGTCAGAATCACTACATGACATGATTTAGGTACCCAACTTTCGGACAAAAACACAAACATTAACCTCCAAACACAGCACTCTGAAAAACTGAGCGNTACATTCCTGCGATAAGTTTCTTTGTTGATCACTCCTTTTCTTTTTTTCACTAGTACGCACTCGTCAGAATCACTACATGACATGATTTAGGTACCCAACTTTCGGACAAAAACACAAACATTAACCTCCAAACACAGCACTCTGAAAAACTGAGCAAGAACTAACAAATTGATATTAAGAATATTAGCTGTAACCTATTACAAAAACAATGTTGCCAGTAGAAGGAAAATAGTAATTATTTCCCTACACTGCAGAAACAACAGAAATTGTTACATGTGTTGTTTCTGCTCTAAACGCAAACTTCAATACTGTATTTCACCGGGTAGAGTTGATGTTACATATGGTTTTTATGCACCAAACGATGCGTCTTTATAAACTATATACAAATCCACTTCTAACTGAAAATGGCCGAAATTGTTACATGTGTTGTTTCTGCTCTAAACGCAAACTTCAATACTGTATTTCACCGGGTAGAGTTGATGTTACATATGGTTTTTATGCACCAAACGATGCGTCTTGGTAAACTATATACAAATCCACTTCTAACTGAAAATGGCCGAAATTGTTACATGTGTTGTTTCTGCTCTAAACGCAAACTTCAATACTGTATTTCACCGGGTAGAGTTGATGTTACATATGGTTTTTATGCACCAAACGATGCGTCTTGGTAAACTATATACAAATCCACTTCTAACTGAAAATGGCCGAAATTGTTACATGTGTTGTTTCTGCTCTAAACGCAAACTTCAATACTGTATTTCACCGGGTAGAGTTGATGTTACATATGGTTTTTATGCACCAAACGATGCGTCTTGGTAAACTATATACAAATCCACTTCTAACTGAAAATGGCCGAAATTGTTACATGTGTTGTTTCTGCTCTAAACGCAAACTTCAATACTGTATTTCACCGGGTAGAGTTGATGTTACATATGGTTTTTATGCACCAAACGATGCGTCTTGGTAAACTATATACAAATCCACTTCTAACTGAAAATGGCCGAAATTGTTACATGTGTTGTTTCTGCTCTAAACGCAAACTTCAATACTGTATTTCACCGGGTAGAGTTGATGTTACATATGGTTTTTATGCACCAAACGATGCGTCTTGGTAAACTATATACAAATCCACTTCTAACTGAAAATGGCCGAAATTGTTACATGTGTTGTTTCTAAAATAACTGATTCATTTATATTTATTCTATCAGTTTATCTTGTGCATCTTTTTTACGCGAAAGTGTTGCAAGTGTACATTCCACACAAACCGACCCTACTGCAATCATTCCATCTTTAGCATTAACTGTCTCGTCACAATCGTTTGTGAAATCAGTACCCACCGATGTAACAGGGATATGGAGAGAGCATCACTTGCTGGCTCTCAAAAGACGAATCGTTATAGTTCTTGATGTGGTTCTTCAATGTATCACCTTGCATTAACTATGTAAGGCCACTGTCGTAATTCTTCCGCATACGAAAATGACTCTTCGTACAGGCGATTCTTTCATACCGAGGAGCATTTTAACAGATTACAGAATCGACACAGTCAGCTATCAGGTAGCGATGATGCAGGTCGCGGATCCATGTTCTATGAGGTCAAAGGCAGACCTTCGTATTGACAATTCATATTCACTGTATACCGAGAGAATGCTTCCAAATAAATGTTCACTATGGTGGCAGAATGTCAACTGCCATTTTTTCTATATAATTGCGGTTCTTTTTACAGTAAACAGCTTAGCTTATGCCCAAAAAAAGACTACCACCATAACAATTATATGCAAAAAAATATGGCATCGTGCTGAGGAAACCCACACACACCCAGAAGAAAACACACAGATAATTATGTGTACATAAATATAGCCTTTTTAAATATTATTTTTAATTAATTTTATGCATAATTATGTATAGGTATATCAATTTAAAAAAAGTATTTTAGATCAATATTATACATAATTATGTATATATAGGCTGAGTATAAAAGAATACCCGAACTTTGAATGTATATAATATCAAAACCAAACAACCTACAACCTTGGCTGACCAAACAAATGAACCGTGGAACTGTGAAATTTGTTTACCATATCTTCATAAATGTTCAATGTGACCACCACGAGGGGACCGAATGACATTTATACGCGATAATGAAACTCGTTCCACACTCTTGTCAGCATGTCTGGTGTTACGGTTTGGACAGCGTCCGTAATAACGAAGAAACTGAAGGAGTTGCAGTTGGCTTTCAGGGACATCGCTTCCAGGGTTCATGCTACAGAGCTTCGCCGCCCCAAACAAACGGATAGTGTGATGGTCATGGGGACAGCTGAGACACCTAAGAGCCTATTGCCTACAACAGAAGCAGCAGAAACAGAAGCATAAGCGGGAAAAGATGCAGCAATGTGAACGGAAAAAGGCTCCAGTGAGCACATGCAAGACCTTGCGTGAAGAAATATGTGAGCTTCATGCATGTGCCCAAGAACTGAGAGACCACATCGACGAGCAAGCTTCACACCTCAGAAAGCAGTTGGACAATGCACAAAATCACCTGTGAATAAATTAGACATCAAATTTAGTTATTTTATTTTTATTAAGACCCCATCCCTCACGAACTCAGATACGCCCCTCGGACGTCTTGCAACAATACGTAATTCAGTTCCTCCATTTCTCTCTAAGGCATGTTTTTGTGATAGTGAAAATTACTCAAACGGGTGTTTTCGCGGTCTTTTTTACGTTATTGGCGATAAGGCTGCACGCGAGTTCAGTGCTTTGCACGTAGAAGCGATGGGAGAGTTGAAGAGTCCTCTCGAATAAAGTTGTATGAAATATTTTGTGCTATGTGCTGTTCAACGTTATTCGAGGGGACTGTTAAGTTGATGTGCATGTCTCGGTCGCCCCTAGCGCTCCCACGCTTTTAGGCCTCAGACGTGCAGAATTCCTTGAACCAGGCGGCCACCGCTGGCCTATCTCCGCACGGCGGCGGCGGGGCGAGAATGCAGAAATCAATCCCGAGAAATGTTGGCACCTCCAGAACCAATCTCACCCTGCTGTGTTTGCAGAGCTCAACTCTCTTCCGTTTCCTTCGTCCTCCTGCCGCTTGACACTTAGAATTGCTCTTTATTACTCCAGCCACTCTCTTCCTTCTGCCGTGCTTTTCGCTCGCTTCACACTCTTCCCCCTCCACCGAAAACCTCCAGCATAGGGAGTGTTCTTTGCTGCGCATATATATAAATATTCATTAATATGCCGCTGGGAGCAACCTCTGTCATGGACTACTGCTGTTTNGTGCTTTTCACTCGCTTCACACTCTTCCCCCTCCACCGAAAACCTCCAGCATAGGGAGTGTTCTTTGCTGCGCATATGTATAAATATTCATTAATATGCCGCTGGGAGCAACCTCTGTCATGGACTACTGCTGTTTCTATGCCCCACGGCTATCGCACTTCTTTGTTTTAATAAAACATACCATTTTTTTCTATATAAATAAAATGCTAGCATNTATGCCCCACGGCTATCGCACTTCTTTGTTTTAATAAAACATACCATTTTTTTCTATATAAATAAAATGCTAGCATTATTTCCACATACACTGAAATATAAGTCGTCTATCGTACTCTTTTTATCTAATCGAGAATTACGTAATGGGGCTTAGCAAATTCCATGAAAGTAATATGCAACGTTAATATAAATTTGTCAGAACTATCATTTAATTTCGTTATTTTCTTAAAAAAGGGATACAGGAATGTATGTAAAATATTTATATAACATAAAATGTATAACGTATTATGTGTACTGTGTAATTTATATACTTTATATAACATATTATATAGGCTGATGGGTCATATGTATTACATAATATTTATCATATGTGACAACGAAAGTTAATATATATTTAATGATGTGTCACACAAAATACAATATGTATAATCGGTCATTTATAATTTATTGTATAAATGTGAAATTTAAATTTAACGATTATTAATGTGCAATTGAACGTACAATATGCCTGTATTTATAAATGATTAACGTGTCAGAATATTCGTCTTCTCCGTGCCTAAGGGCGGGTCATCGCTCTCGCAGTGCGCCGCGAGCTAAGGTTCGAACCAAGCATTGTGCGGAGCGCGGCCGCAAGCACAGACTCGGCGGGAGAACATTTCCAGCGAAGCTAACGTCGCGTTGTATAGTTGTCCTAGTGCAGAGAGTGTACAGAGGACAACGACCACCTGTAGTTGCGTGCTTCTGCTAGCCGCTGAAGAAAGAGAAGAAATAGAAGATGGTGGCTAACCGACACAACGAGCAATGCAAGTAACTATTCAATTTACTACTTGATATTAAAAGAAACGAGTGGTGATTATAAATATTTTACGAGGATTTCATTTACAGAATTTGAATTTCTTGGTATTGGGTGGTCGGAAAATGGTAACAAGTAGTTCACATTTGAGAGAAGCGAACAGTGTGTCTTAAATAACTTACTCGCTGTACCATTGACATTTTTAGCGACTAGCGACTTGTTTACAAGTATGCAGAAATCATTAAAATAATTGAAACAATCCATCAAGCTTGTGGTATCACAAGTCTGTAAAGCTCAAGTTATTTGGCTGAAGTGGTTATGGACATGTAAGATTGAATTTGTGTGCAATAATTTCACAAGCATTAATTTTATTTAAACTAAATAAAACAATAATTTTTTGATGTAAAAAATGAGGCTATTTTCCTCTACGCGAATGCAAATCACTTTATTATTTTTAAATGTATGACAAATTATTATGTAGAGTACAGTGGAACTAAATAACTCTTTCTTTTCACCACATTTAAGTATAATGGCCGGAGTATAGCTTCTAGCTGGGGGCGAGCTACTGCGACTAAATGAAGTATGGCGAGGAGAGATATATAGTGCTCGCAGTTAAACTGATACGTTAATATAATTTGCTACTGGACACTTTAGCATCAATGATAGGGACTTCATTCGTCTGAGGTTTGCATTTGACGTAAGTTGAATTCAGGACCTTCCAGATTAAAAGGTTTTTTTTATACAATTTCGTAGTGTCTTTGCAATTTAATTTGTTTTGTGATTTTATTAAAATAAACCTTTTTAGTAAACGTTTATTTTGGGAGTTTAATTTTTATTTTCAAAACCTTTTTTATTGCTATTTTTTAAAATGAGTTTTGCTAAATTGTTTGAAATGATTTTGGGATTTGTTTGCGAGTTTTCGTTTTAATTTATTTCCAGATCACTTGAGGTTAAGGTGATCAGATGTCAAATTGCCACATCGCTTTCACAATAACGTCATCCGAGAATGTTGACCCGGCTCCGCTCAGTGAAGCTGTTCCTCAGAGCGGCCATCTGTACTTCTAATGTAGTATTTCACTTTAAATGTATGTAATATTTGTGGTGCGAAGGTAAACATACGGTGTAGTGCTGTTTGTACCTTATGTCATTAAGTGCATATACACATCCCGCACATGCTCGAGAATTATTTCTTATGGACGCTTGTGATCCACCAAACGAAATACTTGGTTGTGTTAGCTCAATTATTGACTTTTTAACGGTAATGATATCAAAAATAATATTTTTTTCTTAGAGGCTACCCCGGTACTTTACACAAACAAGAGTGAGACGATTGCGCAGTCTTATGATTTTAAGGAATGGAGTGATAGCATAAAGAAGCAATAAAAATACACTACTTTGATTTTTTTATTCAAAAATTAATCGCTTGAAAANAATGGAGTGATAGCATAAAGAAGCAATAAAAATACACTACTTTGATTTTTTTATTCAAAAATTAATCGCTTGAAAAATTTTTTGTTAGAGGCATTTTAAAAGTCATTGCAGTTCGTCTAAAATGCAGTCAAAGAGGGTAGCGTGTGCACACTCGTGCAGAGGCCATCAGTTTGTCTGTCGGCTTGATTGATGGTGTGCCGCGCCACGGGCGACAAGCCGACATGCAGCACGGTTNGCAGTCAAAGAGGGTAGCGTGTGCACACTCGTGCAGAGGCCATCAGTTTGTCTGTCGGCTTGATTGATGGTGTGCCGCGCCACGGGCGACAAGCCGACATGCAGCACGGTTTTGTAACTCGTTAATTGCCTACTGCCGATCGTTACACGCTGCAGGCGAGGCATTTCCTTTCAACAACTCTATTTACCGGCTGGTGCGAGCGATTCACAATGTTTTACCCTGAATGAAAATGTAACTAATATAAAGCACACCGAGAAAGCATACATTTTTTTAAGTGCTCCTACCCTTTGCTACTGAAGCATAGCTCCTTGATCGAGTACATCATACATACATTTCCAGTGATTACAATTTATTGAGTTTATTATTACACATGTGGAAGATAATTTATTTATGAATATTGTTTCATTATATATGTACACACATGCATACATATATGACGGTGGGCCTTAATGGTACTACGAAAATTTGTGAGGTAATAAGTAATTATAAATTATGTAGATAGTGTCGTTAAAATTTCATCCTAAAATGAATATTAACGGCTTTGGAGAGGCTTTGAAGATAACAATGAAAAACGGTGATATTGATATATGTTGAGATCTCATTGAGATAGAGAAGGAACGGTTTGGGGTAATGCTGTGTTGACAGCAGAGCCGACGTATCCCACATTATAATTCATAACATTTTTTGCTTTTAATTAATGGAATACGGGGTAGGCATATTATTTTCACAAATAATAATGGAAGCCTGGAGGAATTCGACGTATGTTTAAATACTTCAATAAACTAAATGCCTACATTTTCAACTAATGTTGCCTTAATGAAACACTCTCAGCACAACAGTTCTTTAGCCAACAGCTAAGTATGTACCGAAAAGTATAGTTACTGCCTGCGTGGTAGGCCACACGTATGAATTAGTGCCTATTTAGGCTGCTTTGTACTGTGCAGGCGAGTCGAGTGACGTCGAGGGAGCAGCTAAAAATTACCTCGCTTCGGCAGCTTCACCACGAACTTCAGAATATGTAAGGTATAGTACTTTGCAGTTTTGTCAAGCCGACTAAACCAAAGCCAAGTAGCTTTATATCAAGGCATTCTTAAAAGGGAGTAATGGAAGGTTATGATGTGTTTGGGCTTAGGCGGCGCCAGTCAACCGATCCTCCCTGGCAATATCTTCGGTAAAGCGGAGATGATAAGAGGAGCTCGGCCTTGGACGACCACACTTGTTTTCATAAGTCAATATTTAGTTTAACATCCTTATAAACTGTCCCCATATTTCATTGTACTGTAGGGGAGTAAACTGTGCAGCCATGACCGACTTCGGGGTCGCCACAGACGTCCAATCGCAGAAGCTGAAGCGAACAATCAAAAAGGTGCAAACAAAGCCCTTCAGTGTCTACACGACAAAGACCACATATATGCAGCCTGGAAAAAGGTTGTCATGGAATGCTCTATGCTGCGGGGCAGAGAGGACTCGTGTTCACACCTCATCAATTGCGGATTTCACGAATGCAGTGCGCATAACAAAATCACTGGGATACCAGCATAGCCTGTTGCACCAGACAACCGAAATTCTTGTCAATCTTGTAATCTGTAGAACACACCCGCACGACTTCTTCGAGGACAAATTCTTGCTAGTAGGAATGCCAGTCGTGCGGATTTATTTTGTCCAAGACACTATCAATAAACTGGTAAGTAGAGATGCCCCATGCCACTGAGACAGTGCCTTACGCGACCACAAGCTTTGCTGGCTTGTCAATTAAAGCGGAGAACTTCCACGACCCAACAGTGTCTGGTGGCTGCAATGTTGCACCGAAATGTTGGTACTATGGTGGTGACCACCTTACCTTCACCTGCACTTTCCAGAACGACCGCACTCAGATCAAGTGCGCACAATGTGGGAGAACCATTGTGCCAACTACCGCGGATGTACGAATTAAAATACTATCAAGTGAATTCACCTGTCACGCTCAACTGCGGTCCAAGCTGGCCATACGGGAAAATAACTGCGGAAATGTTTGGCATGCAGTTCTCCTCAGGGAATCAATAGGCGAGGCGCCGAAAAATACGTTTCTGCGCTACTAGGCGTACCAGCCACA
>NQII01008962.1:3326-15513 GCA_002778355.1 Clitarchus hookeri | reverse complement strand
CCCCAACACCTTTTCACGTGATCATAACAAGCGCTGGGGCACGAACACGCGTAATGAAGGAAAGAAAAGCTCAAAAAAGGGACCAAAGAAACCCCTCGCGACACAAAGCAACATGATAGAGCCCAAAGTTCGGTCGGCCACCACCGCAGCGCTGGAGGTCTCTCCGACCAATCAGAGCACAACAGTGAGTCAGCCTGCGCGCGAGTCGCAACTACAAAACGGACGAAAAATCTCAAATCCTGCTTGTCCCGTAACCCTTCCAAAATTGGAAAAACAAAGCTCTTTTTCTGCGTTCCAGAGAGATGACTGGCAACTTGATGCGGGTGGCTTAGTTCTGTCCCCCGCCACCAGGGTCGTGCTGCTGCGATACGATTCTGTTCACAACCCTGCAGTGGCCAGGCACATTGCATTAGCTGGATAAAGTCTTTCTACGCAAATTAACACTCACGCTACTTTATTCCCCTCCTAATAAAAAAATCCACTACTTTTTTTCCTGCGCGACTATCGCACAAACTTTCCCAGCGCCCTCTGTACTTTATGTTGGTTTGCTGTGTTCTACCATGTAGCCACCCCCCCCCCCCCCNATCTTACGAAGTGTGACCATGGCTACATTTGCTGCCATGGCACCAAACCACCCAGCTCAGCCGCCCAATTTTGATCATTAAACCCGGCCCTATATGTGTAGGGCTTGTCCTGAGACGCATCCCAATCTCCTACAGACTTAGCTACTAACAAGCATGCCGGAGGCTCGCAGAACCCTGAAGAAGCCCACGCTGGAGTAGCGGGATTTGAGGGTTTGCCAGATAAAAAAAAAATTCCGCCAGACCACTTACCGAGCTCACGGAGGCAGCATATGCTGATCCTTATGTCGAACAGATCATGAACGCTATTAAATCCGAATTTAGAGGCAATTATATATTAAAAATTAATTCTGACACTGCACCTCTCACAAGTAAACAAGATTGCACAAACAATTGCACTTCACTGAAGGACAATCAAGAACATTGGAAATGCCTATAAAAACAATGCACTCCTGAGGCGAAGGCGCAAGCCTTTGCCAATGCACTGAAAACCACTTTTAAAAACAAAAAGCATTTTCGCTCTCAGGCCGCTCTTATTTCCCAAAATTATTCCAGAATGCCACCAGCCCATGTGATTATTGTCATAAATTCATAACTGTGAAGTAATATGTCACCACGCTTAGCTAAAAATGCTCCTGAATGCACTTGGGTGTGGAGACGAGCCACGAAGCTGTCTTCACAATACTAAACAAACCTAACTGATGCCACATCGTGTTGAACCATCGTCCACAAACTACAGCGGCGTACATGCTAGTAGATCCAACGACAGGAATGTGCAAGGCAACACGCCACAGTGCTCTCTGCCGCAGCTGGTGGGGCACTCGGTAAGCACGCCCACACACACATCAACTTCCACAAACAAATCATCGCATAAATCTTTTTACAACTAGCTGCACGCGATGTACTCGAATATGTAATTCCATTTCATTATATCGCCCCTAGCACTCCCTTTCCCCTTCCAAATTATTTCTATTTTTGCCTGGAAACTAACTTATATTTTTGCGTCCTAGAGAGATGACTCGCACCTTCTGGTGGGTGTGGCTCAGTTCTGCCACACGCCACTAGGACCGTACAACTGTGTTGCGGCCCTGGCTACCATCCAGCAGTGGCTCGCCACATTTCTTTTCATAAACCAGCAACCTCACAAAGATTTCCTTCACAAGCTTGCAATGACCCTACTTTCTCCCGCCCTTGATCAAATAAAGGTATAAATATTTCTACCGCGTGACTGCAGCGCAGACTTCCAGCTCTCTCTCCTCTGTGCGTTAGTTTGCTGTGCCCTACGACCCAAACACTACCTCTTTCGATGCATGTCTGCAGCTACAATTGCTGCCATGGCACCGGACCATCCTGATTAACCCCGATGCATGCACCTAAGTAAGTCAATTAAATGTGGTTTCAGGCGTACAGGGTTTGCCCTGAGACGCATTCCATTCCGCAGATCTACTTTATTATATGCTGGCCGCGGGGCTAACAGAACTGTGAAGGAGTTCTCGCTGACACAGANAGATCTACTTTATTATATGCTGGCCGCGGGGCTAACAGAACTGTGAAGGAGTTCTCGCTGACACAGAGGAATTTGGGAGCTCACCAGTTAAAGAAAAAACCAGAAGTTACTGATATAAATAATGAGCCTACATTCCTAAACATGGTTCAATTAATTTTTAAACAGGTTCTAAAAATATAAGTTGGTAGGTAGGACTTCAATTCCATTTGATGGCAATAACATTAGAAAATAAACCATAGACTTTAAAAAGTAGTGAGACATTTACAAATACACACGTCCCTTACCCTGGACTTGAACCCAGAAAACCTCGTACAATATTCCAGCGTGAAGTGTACTGGAATTCGGAAGATACCATCAGGAGCATCAACTTCGAATTTAACCCCGTAAAATCTTTGGAATGATAGGGTTTAAGTAGTTAGAAATGGTAGGTTTAAACACAGGTTCGTGACACGGAGCCCCGGAGCCGCCGAACTTTGATAAGAAAACGTCATTCATTTTATGACGTGGTTTTTCCCCGTTTTCCTCTCAAAACATCCCTTTTTCCCCACTAAATTTTCCTTTTTCCCTAAAAATTTCCCAAATTTCTCAAACGTTTTTTCAAAATTTTATTTTTATAATTTTTTTTCAACGACTCTACAATGTAGCTTGACTTCTTTTTCGGGCAATGAGGGATTTTACGAAAATTTATTTGAAGTATTATTATTATTATTATATCACGCTATTGCTTGTGCGATATGTGTTAGTTGGTGCGTGTGTATAACTTGTACAGTATAAAGGTGCCAAAAAAAGGTGCCCTATTCTCATGGCATATACATTAAGGTTGATAATTCAATTATTCCCGCCTATAAGACGACCAGCCTACCCCCGGGTGTAACTGTTTACACGGACGAATGTGCGTCGAAACACTTTATGGAAGATGTGTTTAGGATAGGTCNGGAAAAGCGTCTTCCCCTACGATTATGTTAGCTCATGGGAGAAGCTCGCCAAGCCGCTATTCCCTGCTATAGAGTCATTCTTTAATAGGCTTACTGGGGGGAACGCCAGTGTCCAGGACCACCAGCACATACAAACCTTCTGGGATGTGTTTTGCTTTCGTACCCTCCGGGACTATTCAGAGCTCTACTTGAAGACGGACGTGCTGATTCTGTGCGACGTCTTCGAGAATTTCCGGTGGGTCTGTCTAGGTACATGCAGTCTCGACTGTGTGCGCTACGTTAGAACACCCGGGTTATCTTTTGACGAAATGTTGTGCAAGATGCAGGTGGAATTAGAGTTCCTTAGCGACTATGATATCCACCTGTTTATTGAGGCTGGTATCCGAAGAGGGGTGGCTCAATGAATTAAGCAGCACATGGTTGCCAACAATTGGCATATACCAGCNGTGGAATTAGAGTTCCTTAGCGACTATGATATCCACCTGTTTATTGAGGCTGGTATCCGAAGAGGGGTGGCTCAATGAATTAAGCAGCACATGGTTGCCAACAATTGGCATATACCAGCCAAGTACGATTCCGACAAGACATCTACCTACCTGCAGTATGTAGATGCCAATAACTTATATTGGTGGGCGATGTCCCTGCCGCGCCTTATAGCAGTTTCGAATGGATTTGCACGAACATCGATGTGATGAGCGTGGCGGACGACGGATATGTAGTCTACATACTGGAGGTAGACGTAGAGTACCCTTGAGCTCTTCACGAAGAGCATATGGATCTTACATTCTTGCCTGTGAACGAGTCTCTCTCATGGTCCAAACAAACGAAACTGATGACAACTCAGGAGAACAAGTTTCATCAAATCGTATATTACGTTAGGTTGAAGCAAGCATTGGGTCATGGGTTATAGCTGCAGGCTGCTCACCGAGTCCTTCAATTACAGCAGAAGGCATGGCTAAGGCCTTATATATATTTGAATACAGCGAAACATCAGGCGGCCGCAAATGGCTTCGAGAAAGACTTTTACAAGTTAATGAATAATGCATAATACTGCAAACTTATGGATAATAAGCGCAAACGGTACAGCGTATGGAATTCGTGTGAAGAGAAGTTCGGGCAAANTAATACTGCAAACTTATGGATAATAAGCGCAAACGGTACAGCGTATGGAATTCGTGTGAAGAGAAGTTCGGGCAAAGAAGTTAATCGCAAAGTCTCCTTTTACGATAGGACTATTTACGATGAGATATTGTCCCTGGTCAAATTACCCCAAGAGAGCATAACGTTTGACAAGCCCATATACGCTGGGTTTGCCATACTCGACCTATCAAAAACGCTCATGTATAGATTTTACTACTATGTAATGCGAGCGCAGTATGGGGGCAGTGTGAACCTCTTTTCCATGGATACTGATAGCCTAGTAATGAAGATCACCCGTCCTGACTTTTACACGGAACTCGCCTCAAACTCGGCGCTCACGTCGGAGTTCGACACTCATCTTTGTTACTCGCCTACCAATTCTAAGGTGATTGGGAAGTTCAAGGATGAGTGTGTGGGTATCGAGATGATTGAGTTTGTCGGGTTGAGGGAGAAACTGTATGCATACCGCTGCCTGAATACGGTAGGAAAACGCGTGAAGGGTATACAAAGCTGCGTAATTGAAAAGACGATATCGTTTGACTATTATCGGCGTATCCTTTTGGCCCAGCGCTGCATGAGAGTGCAGGTCGTACCACCACGAAGTTTACATGGATCAATCAAACACACTGGCTCTCTCGTGGATGGACGACAAGAGACAAGTCCTGCATGATGGCATATATATCGTANGGATCAATCAAACACACTGGCTCTCTCGTGGATGGACGACAAGAGACAAGTCCTGCATGATGGCATATATATCGTAGCCTACGGTTATCAGGCCTAATAAGAAAACCGCACTGGGTCAGGACTACATAGTTATGTATACCGGCGGAGAGAGTGCTTTTTCTCCCGGCATGTACTGGAGCACGTACAAGCGTCGTCGTATTTCGCTTGTCACGTATATTGCTGAGGGTTTTGGTAGTCATATTTCTCGATAAGCATACTGTAGCACGTGCAAGTGTGTTGCAGGCTTGCCAGGCGCGCTGACTGATAGTCTACTGTAGCTTGTTCAAGAGGCAAGTTCCTTACATTGTCAGCTATATTATCAGTTTTTTATTTCCGGCAGTTTCCTGGAGCCCTTGTAAGACCGGATGGCTTGCCAGATATACTATTTATTGGCCTGCGCAGTCTGATTAAGTGTACTATAGCTCATGCAAGAGTTACAATCTTCTCCTTGCCAGGTACACTGGGTGGTAACACGCTGGAGTGAATGCAAGCGCTCATCTTACTTGCCAGGCCTGTTACCAGCACGTCCTGTACATGTATACTGGTATACTGGAGCACATGCAAGTAGTAGTCTTGCCAGTTATACCAATCACGCGTTCCTTTTTCTCACATATATTTCATGCTAATGGGTGCACAAAGTAACATTTGCAAGAATTATTCTTCACCTCACGCTACTCTCATGTATATATCCTCTTGTGTGTGTTTCAATCACACACTCGCTGTCTCTTACTTTATGTCACACATATGTGTGTAGATTCATCGTCAGCAACTGCTTGTCAAGAGTTTTCCCCCTTTCTGAATGCTACATTATAGCATTCTACTTTATATGATTTGTCAGTTGTGGTTTCAAACCATACTACTGCATATGTAATAGTCATATCGATGTATATTTGGCTATTCTTGTTTTTTAATCCTACCATCGCACTGTGTGTTGGCATCACACACCTTGTCGTTGGTATCACACTGTAGTGCCCGTCCGTATTTATTCTGTTTCCCATTGCTGAAGCATTCGCTTCAATTGTTGTCTCCTACTGCTTTGCAACCTACCTGTTCACTTTATCTATGACGTTACCTCTATATATATATATATATATTTATTTATTTATTTATATTTATGCATTGATAGTGTTGTATGAATAGTGTACTGACAGTTCCAATTCCAGGGTCCGTGTGCATGGTTATGTCATGCAGGTGGTCAGCGGGAGGTTGGATCAGCAACTGGTAAGTGAAAGTAACTTGCGATACTTAGGAAATTATTCCAAGTATAATATATTTTTAAAATATGTTTGTACACCATTATGGTGATATCAGCAAGATAAATTAATCAAAGTTCCAAAAATCTGTATTAAAATCTGTTTTTATTAATAAATATGATAAATATGTATTTTACTGTGGAAGATACTGAAATGTATATATATATTAAATCAAAGTGTTTAACAAATACATAAATAAACCTGAAAAATGTTTTATTTATTTCTATAAGAGAATCATTTTTCTTAAATACTTATTTACTATGGAAGAAACTTGTAAAGTAAACCAGGACATGTTATTATGTACACCTGAGAAAAAATATATTATTTAGTACTATTAAAGGAAACAATTTATAAACACAAGTAAAGAGTCCATGCTTCAATACCTATCATCTGCACCTGAGAAAAAATAGATCTCACGGTGGAATATACTACAAAGGTATTTAATAATTTCAAATGAATATTTATTAAATAAACTTGAGATACTGTACAAGTTATTTACACACACCAACCAGCACATTTTACACAAATGTCGAGTTCATGATTCAATATCTATAATGTACACATGAGAAAAAACAGATCTCTTGGTGAAATATACTGCATAAGTATTTAGTAATTTCATATCCATATTTATTAGATAAATCTGAGATACTGTGCAAGTTATACACATGCACCAACCAACACATATCGCACAAGCAATAGCGTGATATAATAATAATAATACTTTAAATGTATATTCGTAAAATCCCTAAATCCCTCATTGCCCAAAAAAAGGAGTTACAAGCCACATTGTGGAGTCATTGAAAAAAAATAGATAAAAATAAAATTTTGAAAAAAAAAAACGTTGGGAAATTTGGGAAATTTTTTGGGAAAATGGATATTTTGACTTATTTTGGGGGAAAAAAGAAATGTTTCGAGGGAAAAACGGGGGAAAAAACACGTCATATAATGACGTTTTGTTATCAAGGTTCGGCGGCTCCGGGGCTCCGTGTGATGAACCTGTCTTTAAACATACAATTTATAACTACTGGTTTACAAACTTAAAACATTTACAAGGCCGTCATTTTAAAAATAAGTGACTGAGCCTCGTAAAACATGAAAGTTTACATGGCCTACTATAGCGCAACTTGTTGAAAGAACTTGTTGTAAATCGGATGTTTGGGCCCTGATAATGACACAAAAGTTTTATTTTCTTATTTTATGCTATCGTACAAATTTGTCTAAGAAAAAGCTCCATATGTGGTGCTTCTAATGTACACTACCTACATACAAACTTTGGTTGAATTTGGTCACATCGTTTAATATATGTAGCAAACTTACCTAAATTATTTATAAAGCCTCTATTTTGTAAATCGTTGTTTGGCCCATTAAAATCATGAAAGTTTACATGACCTTCTGTAGCATTTATGGTGTTCACAACTTGGAACATATTAGTTGAAATATTCCAGTGTAACATTTGGTGGGAATCCGTTGATTGATCTTTGAGATATTGCATATAAACCGTTTAACTTTCATGTGGCAAACTTCATAAATGGAAGACAAAAAATACTGAATCAGCATATTCTATAACTGTACACTGCCCAATATACAAAGTTAAGTCAAAAAATGTTAAATACATTCAAAGATATAGCACACAAATCTAAAAATATTTTGAAGGCCCCATTCTTAAAATAAGTAAAAAATAAATATAAAAAAAATATATATATTAATATGGCATGCCATAGTACAATATCTTCACCAAAATTTGTAGGAATGGGTTGATATTTTCCCAAGATATGAGATAAAAATATATTTTCATTGATCGGGCTATCTTAAAAAAAAGGAAAGAAATTAGGTTATGCATAGAAAAATTTAATTGTTGAAATATATACTGAGAGCATACAAAGTTAAGTTGGAATTTGTTTCATTTATACAATATACCGACCTAAAATATTTACATAGACACCATTTTGAAAATAAGTGCCTGACCTCCATAAAAATACTAGTGTACACCAGCTGCTGCAGTATTATTTGTTTGCCAAATTTGGTAGGAATATGTCTATTGTTACCCGAGGTATTACATAAAATCTTAAATTTTTTCATGGCATATCTCAAAATGTCGAACTAAAGATGCCCTTTGTAGACGCATCTGGTACTTGTAATATGTACTTCCAGCATATCAATTTTTTTTAAATTCATTAAACGGTTTCGACGATATAGATCCTAAGCTAAAATGCCTATGTGGCCACCATTTATAAAATTAGTGTCTAATATGCTTAAAACGTATCACTTAACATCATTTTCCTCAGTACTACTTGTATTCCAAATTTTGTAGGAATCGGTTAATTTTTTACCGAGATGCTATAATTATATTTATTCATATGGTGCTATCTTCCAAAATGGTGACACAAGTGGCTATGTTTCGGTTAACGATGCTTCAAATAGTTACTTCAGTATACAACATTTTGTCGAAATAAATTTAACGGTATGGTAGATATACCATATAAACCTGAAATATTTGTGTGCTGCAATTTTGAAAATAAGTACCTTATCAAGTTCATTTACTTAAGTTACTTGGTCGATCATTGTATTACCTACCTGCCAATTTTGGTGAGAATTTGTTTAAAAATTTTCGATATGTAATGTAAGATTTTTATTTCTTCTTTTGTTTCTGTTTTCCAGAATGACGTATCAAAAATAATATCAATTTCAAAATTTAATGTTTACTTAATGATCTGCCCTCATACAAAATTTGGTTTAAATCTATTGAATTGTTCCCGAGATATGACATATCAGCCTAAATATTAAATGACCGCCATTTTGAAAGTGAGTGCTTAACTCGTTGAAAAAAGGTGTCCTTACTAAGNATGAAAGTTTACATGGCCTACTATAGCGCAACTTGTTGAAAGAACTTGTTGTAAATCGGATGTTTGGGCCCTGATATATGACACAAAAGTTTTATTTTCTTATTTTATGCTATCGTACAAATTTGTCAAAGAAAAAGCTCCATATGTGGTGCTTCTAATGTACACTACCTACATACAAACTTTGGTTGAATTTGGTCACATCGTTTAATATATGTAGCAAATTTACCTAAATTATTTATAAAGCCTCTATTTTGTAAATCGTTGTTTGGCCCATTAAAATCATGAAATTTTACATGACCTTCTGTAGCATTTATGGTGTTCACAACTTGGAACATATTAGTTGAAATATTCCAGTGTAACATTTGGTGGGAATCCGTTGATTGATCTTTGAGATATTGCATATAAACCGTTTAACTTTCATGTGGCAAACTTCATAAATGGAAAACAAAAAATACTGAATCAGCATATTCTATAACTGTACACTGCCCAATATACAAAGTTAAGTCAAAAAATGTTAAATACATTCAAAGATATAGCACACAAATCTAAAAATATTTTGAAGGCCCCATTCTGAAAATAAGTAAAAAATAAATATAAAAATATATATATATTAATATGGCATGCCATAGTACAATATCTTCACCAAAATTTGTAGGAATGGGTTGATATTTTCCCAAGATATGAGATAAAAATATATTTTCATTGATCGGGCTATCTTAAAAAAAAGGAAAGAAATTAGGCTATGCATAGAAAAATTTAATTGTTGAAATATATACTGAAAGCATACAAAGTTAAGTTGGAATTTGTTTCATTTATACAATATACCGACCTAAAATATTTACATAGACACCATTTTGAAAATAAGTTCCTGACCTCCATAAAAATACTAGTGTACACCAGCTGCTGCAGTATTATTTGTTTGCCAAATTTGGTAGGAATATGTATATTGTTACCCGAGGTATTACATAAAATCTTAAATTTTTTCATGGCATATCTCAAAATTTCGAACTAAAGATGCCCTTTGTAGACGCATCTGGTACTTGTAATATGTACTTCCAGCATATCAATTTTTTTTTAAATTCATTAAACGGTTTCGACGATATAGATCCTAAGCTAAAATGCCTATGTGGCCACCATTTATAAAATTAGTGTCTAATATGCTTAAAACGTATTACTTAACATCATTTTCCTCAGTACTACTTGTATTCCAAATTTTGTTGGAATCGGTTAATTTTTTACCGAGATGCTATAATTATATTTATTCATATGGTGCTATCTTCCAAAATGGTGACACAAGTGGCTATGTTTCGGTTAACGATGCTTCAAATAGTTACTTCAGTATACAACATTTTGTCGAAATAAATTTAACGGTATGGTAGATATACCATATAAACCTGAAATATTTGTGTGCTGCAATTTTGAAAATAAGTACCTTATCAAGTTCATTTACTTAAGTTACTTGGTCGATCATTGTATTACCTACCTGCCAATTTTGGTGAGAATTTGTTTAAAAATTTTCGATATGTAATGTAAGATTTTTATTTCTTCTTTTGTTTCTGTTTCCCAGAATGACGTATCAACAATAATATCAATTTCAAAATTTAATGTTTACTTAATGATCTGCCCGCATACAAAATTTGGTTTAAATCTATTGAATTGTTCCCGAGATATGACAGATCAGCCTAAATATTAAATGACCGCCATTTTGAAAGTGAGTGCTTAACTCGTTGAAAAAAGGTGTCCTTACTAAGNGATCAGCCTAAATATTAAATGACCGCCATTTTGAAAGTGAGTGCTTAACTCGTTGAAAAAAGGTGTCCTTACTAAGTAATACATGTGTACCTTGGTGAAACTAGGTCAACGCGTTCAAAAATTTTAAAGAGGTGAGGGAGGCAAGGGACGCACACGCGCACAGACACACACACAGACACACCTACACCTACATACACACACGTACGCACACGTACGCACACGTACGCACACGTACGCACACACATTCATAGACACACAGAAAGGAAAGTGATCTTATAAGCCTCCTTCGAAAAGTAGGCTAAAAATGTGGATTTCCATTTAGGCTTACAATAAGAGAATATGTTTCATACGCGAAGGAAGCGTCTTCGCTACGTGAGCAAGTCATTGCTATGTCAGTTGTGACAGGAGATGTTCTGAGTCAACATAGGATAGTTGTTTAGCTCCCATTTCCTTCACGAGCCGCACGTTGTCAGAGACCGAGAGCAATCTGAGTATTTATGAGAGGCTTTGCCATGTTTGTTTGGTCTTGAGAAGTTTGGTTCTTACATCGAGCATGACGAATGCGAATTGTACACTGCTAATCAGGCAATAATATGGGTACTTAATCATCCCCACAAGCTTGGAAAATTAGGTTGTTGGGTGTACGGCCTTTCCTTGTTCCATTTTAAGTTTTCCCATGTTCGCGGTGCTGGCGCATTATTGTCACAAGTATGGCCGTGAATATTTTGTGTCTAGGTAGGGAAAAATCAGGCCAAATTAGATATTATTCCCAGATTTCCATGGTGTTTTGGTAAATTACGGGATTCTCAAGCCAATTACCTTGGTGCGGTCAGTTGAGTACAGATATTNGATTTCCATGGTGTTTTGGTAAATTACGGGATTCTCAAGCCAATTACCTTGGTGCGGTCAGTTGAGTACAGATATTACCGCTGGTGTTGATTGCTCCTATGTGGAGATATGTGTTGTTTTATATTTCATAGGGAAAAAAAGAGAGCAAGGAAAATTGTGGAATCTGAATTTACGCGTAATATGTTTTGAAAGTACTTCCCCGATCCAGTGTCTGGACGCCATTTGTAAGTGAATTCGACTTTTCAAAAATGTTTCGCTTCTTTGCCTGACCAACTTAAAATGCTGATGTGTCACGTTACATGTTCATGTGATGACTGCCAGAAACGTTAAAAAGCGAAACAGACAAAATAAAGTTAGTCTGTCTTTCAGGTGCCTAAGGGNTGACTGCCAGAAACGTTAAAAAGCGAAACAGACAAAATAAAGTTAGTCTGTCTTTCAGGTGCCTAAGGGTCCCTTAACTATTGTGCACCTTGATATCTTTGATCCCAGTAGCCTAGGATGGGCGGTTCCGCGTCACCTGGCTAGAATCAGGGAGCAGGGAGCCATTGGTTATGTAAGACAGCATCTCGGTCCTAAAAAAATGCCATTTGTACCTGTTTTT
>NQII01008961.1:46722-60131 GCA_002778355.1 Clitarchus hookeri | reverse complement strand
CGACTTTCGGTAAAAAGACTTATGCCGAATTTGATTGAGGCAACCATTATTAACGGAAAGTACGCAGGTGAAAATATATGTATTCCTCGAATACCAATGATTCCGACTGATCTTCCGTTTGACTTCAAACGATTGCAATTTCCAGTTCGCCNAGGTACAATATTCACACACTAATTATTGCTATTATTATTGCTATTATTGGTTTCCATTAACAATTCATTTAATTTTACATTTTCAGGCGTATCAACGAATAAAAATCTAAGCGCAAAGAATAATGATGTACACGCACTGAATTTCACCATTCAATCAAAAATTGCTGGCGATTTGGTGACATACAAATCCGTTGATTCCATAAGAGATCCCGATGATGTAGTAAATTATCCAACGGAGTTTTTGAACTCTCTGGAGTTACCAGGATTTCCACCACATAACTTGCAACTCAAAGTTGGTACAGTTATTATGATATTGCGTAATTTGAATCCACCGCGACTTTGCAACGGTACTCGACTTTCGGTAAAAAGACTTATGCCGAATTTGATTGAGGCAACCATTATTAACGGAAAGTACGCAGGTGAAAATGTATGTATTCCTCGAATACCAATGATTCCGACTGATCTTCCGTTTGACTTCAAACGATTGCAATTTCCAGTTCGCCTTGCGTTCGCAATGACAATTAACAAGTCGCAAGGCCAATCGCTTAGTGTTTGCGGGATAAATTTAGAAAATCATTGTTTTTCACATGGGCAGTTATACGTTGCGTGTTCACGAGTTGGGAAACCATCCGCTTTGTTTGTGTTAACGTCAGACCAAAAAACAAAAAATGTGGTTTACCAAAGAGCACTTCAATGAAACGTATTTACTTTGGATTCACTTTCATTTACTTAGAGAAGTTCAATTCATTACTGTTGTGAAATGAAATAAAATTTTTCCTTTTCAAATATAAAAAAAATGTTTCTTCATGTTTTAATCACCAAACAAAATGTTGCATAAAACGAAGCCATCTGGTGGCGAAACGGAGTTCGCCGGGTTTGCTAGTATTATGTAAATAAGTGTGTGAGGTGATGCCATAAATTATAAAGACACAATGTTCAAATAATATTGTGCTAGTGGTTTTTGCCCATATCCCACATTTTTATAATATGGATATAACCTGATTTGCAATTATGCTCTTCAATTATAACCGTTGAATCGTGATACGAGGCACACAGACAGACTTGAAATTTTGTCTGTAATACTGAAAAATACTTTCTACTGAACATGTATTTCATTGTATTACATCTCCCAGGGATTTGAAAGATTTACTTTAAAGTGATAAGTACTTAACAGTGAAGTACTTTATACTGTGATTTTACACTATCTACGTTCTTCCACTGCCGCACTTGTCCTATTATTCACGTTTACTGGTTTGCCAGAATGGCGTACCTATGAAATCCTTCAGTAAAAGTTTTTCTTTATGCTGCTGTATGTCTACGAGGTAGCACCACATNCCAGAATGGCGTACCTATGAAATCCTTCAGTAAAAGTTTTTCTTTATGCTGCTGTATGTCAACGAGGTAGCACCACATGTTGAGCACACATCCCCTCAGGTCAGTCAAGTGGCTAAAAAGGGAGGGGAAAATAAGGTGAAAAAATTTGTGAGGCAAGTTTTTAGCATCCCGATAGATGTTGCAACCTGATGGCTAGAAAAGTGAAGAATAATTTTTTCCCATCTGAGAAACTGCTGTGTGCTATCTTGAGGAGGAAAGTGTATAATAATCTGAAGAGGATTGGCTGGCTCATAAGTACAAGACTTCACACCCCTGAGGAAGTTCAGTTCTGCCCAGTTATACGTACTGAGAGTAAGAAAGTTGAGAAAACTTGAGTGTAGCAAAATTTGAGACTGGCGACCACGCTATGTTGTTGCCGAGTTTTGGGATACAACAGGTACGGCATGTGTGCATGTACACACCTGTAGATGGCAGGAGTGTTATTGGAGTGAAACCAACAGAGTGGATGGGGGAAGACTTCATTGAGAAACTGATTATAGACTTCATTGAAAACTGATTATTTTAATTTTCTTTAATTTAGAGCTGGGAAGGGAAAACTTTTATGTGCTGGAGCTAAAACCAGATCTCGAGTCCGTGCTGCGGGTACGTTATTATTATTTATTATTGAATGAATTTCTGGAATCAAGATACTTGTGTCCTGGGACAATTGTTTACTGTATGCCTTTACATCTTACGCCTTTACTGTGCCCATACCTATACTGGGAAGAGTAATTTCAAAGTCCAAGTAATGGGTAAAAAAAAATTCAGTAAAGCTTTCAAAAATATTATAACTGACCTGTAGTTTTATCACCTTTGTTGTATTACAGAACACTATTATCATAAATGAACTTCAGGACAACTCTACAGAATATACTTGATCGGTCTATGTATACCATGATCACCACAAATAGCAATTAATAAATTATTAAAAACTGAGAGTCGCACTATATTTAGTTTGCATAGTTTATTTCAGTACAATGTTGCAGTCGGTTATTTACAAAATTTTTGTGCGCTACTTCAGTTATGTTTGCATACCATTTCCAATGTTATTTTGGAAAGTTGTGGCAAGTCAATTTCGTGGGACATAGATTCCCCATGGCTGATTTAGAGTATTAAATATATAATATATAATTTTGATAACATACCTAACTTAGGCCCGGTTGCACCATTAACAGCCCTGAACGAAGATCCTACGATCTTGGTTCAAACATGATCTTCAGTTTAATCCAAGTTCCAATGTACGAGTGTTGCACCAACGTGAACAGCCGAGTTCCGATCGTAGATCTCCTGATCTCGGTTCGGAACTAGGATTTAGATGAAATGCTGTTTGAGATTGGCTCTCATTTCGTGACGTCATGGGTCAAATGTTTATTTTGAAGTTTGGAGACAGTTAATAAGTTTTTGTGGACATTATCTCTCAAGACTAGTACTTTTTACTTTATAATTTAGTTGAATGCACTGCAAAATTACCGTTACAGTTGTTTTGTTTAATTGGAAACACTTTGCGCACACTTCTTTCGTTATTTTTAATACCAATATTATTGAAGAAAGTAATGTACGTAGAACTAGATGGTGCTATGTTTTATCTGTTTTAAGTAAAATATTTGTTGTACGAATTTCACTGAATAATATTCAAGCGATTATAAAGTTTATTTAATCCCCCCTCCCCTCAAAAACAATTGAATTTTGCGCTGTCTGTTGGTGTATTTCAAAACTACATTTGTCGGCTACGGCTGCTCTTTCGTGAGAAAAAAATTTGACGTGAGTTTTAGCTCGAGCGGAAAATTAGGACAGTTTCTGATATTCTGAATGGCTTTCCCAGTTTTCCTTTTTGTTTTCTCAGAGGGATAAACATGAATTTCATTCTGTGTTTACAAAGCATAAATAGCAACTTTAATTAAATAAGTGCATTGTATCTTTAAGACTTTGTGAAAGGTCTCAGTTTTAAATTTTACAGCCGTAAAAAACAACCGAATCCATTTTTAAACAATATAAATATTACAAATTTTATTTCCATAAAATAAATATATTACACTGTGCTTTTATCTTCACATAACCTATATTCAACACAGACTTTTATTGTTTTCTATTCACTTTATAAACACTTAAGATGTATTTTTATGTGCCAAGCAGATTTTAAATACGGAATATTTGAATGTTTATGCCGTTTATAAAACAAATTTGCTCTTCAACATAACTCTGCCATTTTAAAATAAAGTACTCATATTTACTTGATCCGAGATCATCCTCCTGAACCGCCAAAATGCACGGTTCAAGGCGAGGTTCAAATTGATCTTAGTTTGGCGTGCCGAACACAATGGTGCAACAGCCAAATGTCCTGAACCAGGATCAAGCCAGTATTTGATCCTAGATCATTGCTGAACCTCAATTATGCAACCGGGCATTAGCCCCTTTAATTATCATGATGAAGATAGTAAATGGTTTGTTGTGGTATTGGTTGTAATTTCATCAAGTACTGTAGTTTAATAAATAGTAGTTACAGTATAAAATTTAAAACTACTTTTTCCCCTTAGTATTTTAATTAAAGTGAGAAACTACATTTAGTTATTTTATGTCATTGGAAATATCCTATTTCTAACAATGCTATGCCCAGAGATTTTTACAATGCGGTAAATACTGTATTTTGGTTTCTGCAAAGCAGAAAATGGAAATTAGAAATAAAGTTACCTTTATTATTATCTGCATTCCTGAGTGCTTGTAGGGTCTCGGTACTAATTGTACAATACTCAAAATTTTTTTGCGTTGCGTACTTTAACATTGCAGTTTCTGACACATTAAAAAAAAAATTGTGCTTATTTTTTCTTTGCTTTAATTTTTGCACTGAACCTAAGGCTCGAGTAGAATTGTGTCATGAGTTATTTGGCATGCAGCAATCACGTAAGTTGATCACAGCACCTGAGGACTACCTTCAAGTTCTGTCATGAAGCAAGGTTACAAGTCAGTCATGCAGTGAGTGTGTGCTGTGTTGCAGGCATCAGACTCATTTGGCTCCATGCTAGAGCTAAGCTGGAGGGGCACGCGGCCAGTGCAACTCTTGGACGGGAGCTCCCGCAAGTTCCTGCAGGATGGAGATGAGGTCATCATCAGAGGTATGTCTTGCCGCCGCTCACTCAGTCTCTGCTGTTCTACCATTTATCTGCAATATGCAGTTGGTTCAACACTTATTACACTGAAATGGCAATGTAATGCCAGGACAGTGGAAATAAGATGACACCAAGAAAAACTCCTGGCCAAGAGCATGTTTCCCATTTGTGAAAACTGGACAAGACCCTGCCTACTTGAGTATGAAATACACATTCAGCATAACTGGAATAATAACATGCCATACAAAACAAGAAGTACAGATATAGAAAATTCCAGAACTCATTACACACTTCATACATTTAACTTTGTGGTATGATCATGGCATAGAATTGAAGTATCCCTTTCCTTACATGCATTTGTAACAAATGTTCTGCAATAACCCTGCCCTACTTGATAACCTAGAAAGGAGATAAGACGCTTAGGGCACTGTACTAAGAGAGAGAGAACACTGCTCTCCGGTAGGCAGCCAAGAATCCCCCCCTTCTGAGTATCCACCATTGTTGTGCAGAGCCATGCCTCTACCTATGTGAAAACCTGCTTATTCCTACTCTGTTTCTTACACCCATATGCCATGCCACCAGATTGTGTGCTGGAAGGTTACCAAGAGGGCTTTGCCCAGGTGAGGGAAGATGCAGGACTGGAGCGTAGGCCCAGCAGTGTATATAAATGAAATCGACAAATCTGGAAAAATAAAGAATTCAAATTTTTAGTTAGGAAAAATCTGTGTGCTAAGAATTATTACATTACTGTACCAATGTGTACTACTATTGCCGCTTGTGTTTTGCTGTTTCTGTTATTAAACATAGCCTGTTAACATTGGCCAGGATGAAAGTGTGGGATATTTCCAAATATTCTTGATTTGTAGCATTCAATGATTTTTTTTTGTTTTTTTTTTTTTTTTATAAATTTTGCTTTTCTTACCTTAAAATGACATAATATGTAACCTTTCAGTCACTCTCGTTAAATTTTCTGTAAATGTTTTCGTTTATTTTATTTCTACGTCCCAAAAACACTAAAAATGTGATTTTGAAACGCCATGATGCAAAAACTCTGCTAGGAAAGAGTACTTACAAATTATGTCTACAAGTTGAACGGTATTCCATGCAAGTATAAAATAATGGGTATTTTGGTAAGAAGCATCATTAAGCTCAGGTTTTTAGTGAGCTGCCAATGGCAGCGCCGTTGCGATCGGGCATCATCTGTTAGGTTGGCACTCCGCGTGTGTGCGCCAGCGGGGCAGGTGTTGGGCAGTGCTCGATCATAGACCAAAGATGAGGTAGACCGATCTCGCTGGCTGCGCACAACCAGTCTCCGTGTCCCAACATTGAACTGCTTTTCTGCCAATACGGCTGATTAGTAAACAAGTGCTTTGAGATGTATGTATACTTCATCTAACCAATTTGTAATGCAATTTGATTAAATTCGAATGGGTAAAAGTATTTTATGAATACGGGAGTGTTTGTCATTTAAAAATTAAGATAGAAACAAACACGTTCATCAGTGTTGACCATGTGACTGACAGTTGAGTTGGTCTAGGGTAGGTCAATGTTGGGTACATGCGCAGAAGACAAATAATCGGTGTACCTCATATTTGGTCTATGTGCACGATGAGGAGCGGCTGAGATGGCGAATCCACGCACGTAGTTCAATTGAGAGCTGTTCTCGGTAAAGTGAGCACTTTTGAAATCAACCTTTGAAAAATGTCATTGCCCTACCTGCGTACATTTTAACGGGCACATAGACTGTCACGCGCCCAGTGAAGTTGGCAAAGACAGAGAAAAGTAATTCCATGTGTTCGCGTTAAATTACAGTTGTTAAGTAAACATTTTTAAATATTAAAATCTTTAATTTAATTTTCTTTTTTTAATGCATATAAGGGTAAGAATAAAAACATTTGTGAAATATTTGCTTTTCTAGAAAATGTATAGTTGCCCTTGACCGACGCACGAATAGAGTGAACAGGCCATGGTAATGTTTATTGTGCATATGATGAAAGAACACACAATGTGCATACAAGTAGATATTAGGCAAGACTTTCAAAAGTGTTCATTTTACCGTGAACAGCCAATGATTGGTAGAACACGGCGACAAAGAATCAGCTGTTTCGAATATTTTACTTGGCATAGGTAATTAATTCCGCTCCCAGTAGGCCCGTACAAGGGAATCATGTGTGTAATGTGTTACAGTTTGATGGTCGTAAATATTAATTATTAAGGAACAGAATAATTTAATTTCGTTCAAAATACCATCAGCTTATTCGTAGCGGTGTAGGTGACATAAAGATCGCATTTACTGCGAGAGTGTTAGACACGTATCGGCTGTTGCGAACACGCAATGAACGTCGGACAGCCAAGGGAACTTGAAGAATGTACGGTCGCGCAGTGCACGCAAGACCGAGGCGAGAGTTTCAGAGGCCAACCTAGCAGCCTAACATACCTCGTCCTTGGTTCATTAAACCCATCTCACGCTGTCAGATTTTTCCGTCAAACTGCTTCCAATAAGTTTGGTCAAATAAAGTTGGACACTTAACAACCGTCATCAAAACGTCATAAACGCCGCCATATTTGTCTGAGAAAGTTGGATGGCTTCAATTTCCATCAAACATTTGAAGATTGGACCAGTTATAAAATTTATTTGATGTTTGACGGTCTCAGTGAATGAGAATCGTGCACGACAAAAATGGACGTCAAAAAACTTTGAAATAACGAACAATTGCTGGGAACGAAGTAGGTTATGAAGAGAATTAATCTATGTAGAAGCTGTCTGCCCATTAATTCTATTTTTAAGTGTATATTCCACATAATATTACGAACTCAGAGGCATTAAATTTCATAGTGCAGGAAACATCTTTGATGAATAAAATTTGAATTTAGTAAATAAGTTAAAATAAATTACAACATCCCTTACATTTCTTCCTGTAATGGACTGCTTGGAAAAACAAAAGCAATATCTCACTATGAAAATAATTTTTAAATAATAATTAAAATTAGATTCTACTAGTAAAAAAAAATTGACAGTGTGGCACATTTCCAAACACATTCAATATTATTTCATAAAATTTGTTTGAAGGAAAAATTTGGTGGCCTTATTTTGTCTTCAAGTTGTATTGTAAAATATTGTTGAAAGTTAAATTTGGACGGTGTGACAGGGGCTTTAGACTAAACAGCCACACAAATATTGACTATTAATTGAACGATACAATTTAATTACAGTTTAATTTTTATTGATTAATAAGAAGAGTGACAATTTTGCTCATGCCTAATTTCAATTTAAAATACAATCCAAATTTTATTAGTGATTTAAATTTCTTTTTAATTTGTACCCATACTTCGATCTCACTACACGCAGTCTGTCACAGAGTTTGGCTAATTATTGTACAGTACTATGTGTCAATATTGTTGAATAAATAGACAACTGGAGTAATTATTGCCGAAGTAGTTTTGGTCTCAGACAGCAGGTATAACTAGTTGTTAGATCCTCTCTTGGTGACGAGAGTTTTACGTAAATTTTAGCCTACAATGCAATTTTATTATAGCGTGAATAACAATTGTAAGTTCCGTGGTATAAATTGTAAACGGTAAACTTAGCACTTTTAAAACATCCTATTAAGATATACTTGTATCCACATTGTGTATTCTTACACCATATGTACAAACAAGAACACAAAACAAATAATTTATGTATTCAGAATGTTTACGTAACGGTTTTAATTCAACGTTAAGCCACGGGACTACTTTCCCTCAGTCGTTACCAACTTAACTGGGCGAATGACTGTTAAAATACATGTAGGTAGGGGCAGTGACATTTTTCAAAGGTTGATTTAAAAAGTGCTCAATTAACAGAGAACAGCATATAACGATAAGTAGCAGAAGAACGCACAGTCGGCGGAAGATATAAACTACACATAGCTTTCAAAAATGTTGGATAAACCATGTACCAAACATACTTGAAATAATAGACGCAAATCTATTCTATTCTATTATATTCTAACCCAGATCAAGTCTTACGCTTTGTTGTGCGAAGGCCATTTCAGGAGTTGAAGTTCAATGGTCAAGGGCGGATCCAGAGGGGAGTCCACAGTGGACATGACCCCCTCCCCCTCCCCTCCCTCTCTGCCGACAATCAAAACGAGAATCTAGAACCGCTCCTGCGGGCCGTGGTAGCTGAGAGGTTAGACTGCTCGCCTCCCACCAAGGTGAACCGGGTTCAATCCCCGCCCGGGTCACTCCCGAATCGTGCCAGACGATGCCGCTGGTCGGCGAGTTTAATAAGGCATCTCCTTTTTCCCCGCCCTTGCATTCTGGCGCTGCTCCATTCTCGCCTCACTTCAACCTCATCGGCGCTCAAGACCTCGTTAAGAACCGCCAAAATCTTTCAACGCAACTGAAATCAACTATATCCGCTCCTGGTGTAATAGTCAGACCATTCGCTCCCAACGACGGCGAACGGGGTTCGACTCCCGGCGGGTTCACGCCCTGGTTTTCGTGTCTAGGAAACGTGGCGGACGTTGCCGTTCGCTGGCGGGGTTTCGCGGGGAACTCCCGTTGCACCGTCGTCGCTCCATCTTCACCTTGGTTCGCTTGTTTCAAGCTATGGTGGGAGCCGTGTATAAGAGATGACAAGCTGCACCGCCCAAGAGTATTGACAATGCGAGAGCGGCAGGAAGCGGGTCGGTGGCGAGGCACGTGGNCCTCGGTTCGCTTGTTTTAAGACATGGTGGGAGCCGTGTACAAGAGACGACAAGCTGCACCGCCCAAGAGCATTGACAATGTGAGAGGGACAGGAAGCGGGTCGGAGGCGAGGCGCGAGGCCCGGGGGCAGTGCGGCAGGTGTGTGAACGGGGTCGCGTGCCGTCCAGCGCGGGGATGGCGTGGTGCCAGCCCCTCCCAGCCGCCCACCACCGCGGGGGGCGGGGGCAGGTGTCCACAGCTAATAGCACCTGCAGCGGTGTCTGCCCGGGAATCACCCTCTCCCCCCACCAGCGCGACATGCCTCTTCAGGACGTGCGATATGCTTCACTTCCTCTTTCCCTGCGGGCTGATTAAGAACATCAGGTATGGTAATATTAGGTTCGCTGTGAAGCGATTTTGTCGGCGTGTAGCGCACTCCGAAGAGTACTGAGTATCAACATCTCGTGTTTCGTTATTATATCGAAAATTTAGGAGTTTGATGACGTCGCAGCGCAGCGGTGAAAATCGCAAGATGTGAGTACGAGCCTGCGTTTTTTTGCTGTCAAAATCGCAACTGTCGTGCATTATTCACCACGAGTGCGATTGTAATTTACTTGAAGCTAACAGACAGATGCTTGAAGGGCGAGTGGGCTTAACCACTGAGTTTCTTCGGGTAGGCCAATAATCCCGAGTCGAACCGAAATAGGGGTCCCCTCATCTTCCGAGGCCTGCCGAGCACTTCCAAATCGAGCCGAAGACTCCCCGCCGCAGCCACAGCCACACACTCCTATTTAAAATACATTGTCCCCATAGCCCCATATACACACTACTGGCTTAGTGTTCCAGAACCGTTTTAAGAATTCTAAAACTAAATTGTAAAAAATTGAAGACTCTAATTTAAATTGATTTATAATATGAATACAAGAATTCTATAAATAAGCAAAATGGAAAACAAAGAACTTCCAAGGCTTCTTGAATCAAACTGGAACACAGTGGAATAATTCCCACAAGTACATTTTAAAACAAATTAAAGAATTTGTTTAAAATAGTCATTCAACTCTAACGCTGAACATTTTTAAACACAAAGTGTGAAATGAACTGTCACAATTTTGTTAAACTATCTTTCAAAAGTTTCTAGCGAATTTATATTGAAAAATTGTAAAAACAGCTTCTAACATTTAGGAAATATATTAAAAACTCCTAAGTAAAATAATATTTAAAGAGATGTTAAAAAATTACAAAGATATGGTAGGGCCTATATCACGTTTAAAAGAGACATACTGTATTTATTAGTTTTAGTCTGATTTATTAAGAACTTTCAGCTGTGTATTTCTTTATTTCCTGTTCTACATCAATGAAATTCGCTTTCCATAAATAATATGCAGATATTCAATATTAGAAGCTACATATGTGTTACTTAATTCAACTTTTCTTTTTCACATGTCCAAATCAGTTGTTCAATTCAACTTTGCAAAAAGCTCAGTTGTCTTATTTCATCTATTATTTAAAAATAAGAGCATTATATAAAAGGATATAGAAGGCCATTTAACTGTTCTGTATATAAATAAAAATTTGTATGGAAAAATTATAACTGAGGCAGCNAAAAGGATATAGAAGGCCATTTAACTGTTCTGTATATAAATAAAAATTTGTATGGAAAAATTATAACTGAGGCAGCTTTAGATTAAGCTGCGTCAGAATCTAGTCACTGGTTGTAAAGCTAAAGTATTGTTATAATTTCTCAGAGTTATGTAGTGGGCTTAGTCATGTTCTTTAAGGGATGGAGGTCTTCATTAAATAAAATATTTAATAATAATTACCTAATTTATTTACGAACACTACAAAGAAATTACTCTCGTCTTAACATGTCACAATAAATTGCTATTACTTGTACTTAAATTAATATTTACATAATCGTCAATTACCTAACAGTAATTAATGCAATCAAATAATAAAATCAGTCCCAATAAAAAGCGTACCAAAATTTACTGTATTATTTTGTTAATTATATGTCCATATTTGACGGTTTCAATATTTACAACAAAGTTTGTGTAACATGTCCGTACTCTCCGCTGATGTACCCTGGTTTCACCAGTCTTCGTCCGATCCCCTCACTTCAGCCAGATGGCTATCATAAAGACTCCCGCGGCGGTGGTATTTACAGTGTAGTTGGATCTCGTCTAGAATCTTCTTTATATGTCTGGTTACGCCGAGAACGGAAATTACTTGAAAATACTTGTTCATCCTCTCAAGTCGTCGACTCCTCTAGCAAGGGGAGGCTGTGAGACCAGTCATGTCAGATGTCAACAACTCCCCCGGCCACTGGGCGACGTAGCGGTGAGCGGATCTGCCTTTGGGGAGGGGAGGGTCGATGTGGGTCACCCCCCGCGGCGCTGGACCGCGCACAACCAGGTAACACGTCGCCCGCGGCCAGTGCTGGAGTACGCACGTAACATTAGTTAGCGAGTGTGGACGCTATAATTTCGCAAATCAAATTTGACAAAGCGTTGTTAAGATTAGATAATCATTTGTAATTTTCTATCTAGGAAGTGATAATGAAAAGTGTTACATCGTCAAAAGGTATAGAATTACAATTTAAACTTTTTAAGGATGCTTGTCACCAAAAATGCATTATTTGATCTTTGTACGAGATGTTGTTCAGCTTGTGGGCAATACTTACAAGTATTATTTCCTCGCATGAAAAAAAATTTTACGGCATATGTTTTTACGCAAAATCGCAAATTTTAATGTTTTTTGGAACACACCGAAAATAAAAACTAATTCACAAAAATGAGATAATACACGTTGAATTAAGATACCATGTGTCAATTCAAGGAATCTTAAAAATCACGCTATGGTGTGTTTTTGAAATTTTTAAAATTTGCATACATAAGGAAATATTATGTTTTTAATTTGTAGCAGCCCATAATTTTTTGTAAAAGAATTTTTGCTAAGCATGCCTGAAAATGAATTAAGTCATGACCTTTCAGTCGCGCTTGTCAAATTTTCTGTAAATTATTTAGTTTATTTTATTTACACGTCCCAAAAACACTAGAATTGTGATTTTGGAATGTCATCGGGCAAAAAAAAAAAGTAATGTCTACAAGATGAACGGTGTTTCATACAAGTATAAAAAAAAATATTTTTTTTTTGGCNCATTCTTCTTAGTAGATCAATGCCATTGTACTTGGTGGAGCAGTACCAGTGTTTGTTGGCTGGATCTACTACAGCCCCGGGTGCTGATGAGTTCTCAGTGTACTGCTCAATATACTTTGACCTTGGTTTTGCCTGGAATGTTTACAGGAGAACCATGAGCCGACCAGAACCGGCGGAAAAGAAACTTGACGGGGACTTTGTTTTGTCTGTGTCATTAGCAACATCAGCGTTACGACGTCTAAGAAGTCACGATCAATCATTGTGCCAGGTAAGTTAAAAAACAACATTTCCTCAACAAAAACGTGGTCATTATTAAGTTTAGGGGCTTTTCTAAACCCCCCCCTCCCCCCTTCCCAAAGTGATATATTTCCACTCTACTAATCACGTAGAACACGAATATACTAGGGGTGTAGCTTTAAAATAAGTACAACATATTAAAAAAAAATTGAACAAAATTGCAAAATGACTGTTCCAGACTGTTTATTTATGTTTGTGAACGAAACGTCCTTGACCAACAAAAGTTGCATTAACGGGTTATGCACAGCTGACCTTGTTCATATTCAAGAGAGCGTAATGTTAAAATAAGTAGAACATATTAAAAAAACTTGCGAAATATGTTTGTTTACGTCTATTAACGTCAGAGGAACTATACCGCCTCTCTACCTAGGTGAGTCAATTTACATTCTTTTGGTGTGTTTTACGGTTGCTTTAAATCCCTACAACCCTACATTCGTAGTTTAGTGTAAAACCCAAACATCCTAGGTTAGTGTCAAATCCAAAAATCCTAGGTTAGTTTAAAACCTTAAATAGTGATTCAACCATCGTGGGGTTAGGTTCTGTTCGGTTAGTGGGCACAAATTACGAAATTAGTCGGACGTTAAAGCCCCTAGTATATTCGTGTTCTGCATCATTATTAGAGTGGAAATATACCATTTTCCGTGAGTTATTTTTA
>NQII01008961.1:7198-46343 GCA_002778355.1 Clitarchus hookeri | reverse complement strand
AAATAAATTTTTACTGAAATTATATAATTTTACAGAATATAAATCAATGAGTGTCTCCAATATTGATTAATTTTTATTTATTGATTTAATTTTGTTTAGGAGCTCTCAGAAACAGAGATATTGAAAAAGGCAAGACAGTACATTTAACACTAAACCATAGAAATGTAGGCATAGTTATANTTTGTTTAGGAGCTCTCAGAAACAGAGATATTGAAAATGTCAAGAGAGTACATTTAACACTAAACCATAGAAATGTAGGCATAGTTATATACAAAGTTATAATACAAACTAAATATATAGCTATACAATATGAACCATATTAAGAAATGTTTAACAAAACAAGGGTACAGGATGCAAAACATAATTATCAAAGTAATGTATTAATGATAAATACAAGAAATTTAAGACATAATACCCGGAGGTGTTCATCAATTACAGCAAAATAGTAATAACAGTGGTATATAAATTACACTAATACACACAACAAAACACTTAGACATCTCTCATCATTACAAGAATAAGGTTTAAAGTTTTATTTAATAAAAAACCCTCAGTATCGTAGAAGCACTTCTCTAGAAGTAACTCGAAAAGTCTATGGAGAAATAATGAAAAGTTTCCAATATTTTTTATGCTATGTGATAAATTGTTGTATGCAATATCTTTTCCCATTTATTTGTACCAATTTCATTGTGCTGCTTTTGTTAACAAAATTTAAGTGAATATCATACTTAGTTCGTGTGTTATATATGTGGATTTGCATGTTTAACTGACACTGGTTATAAACAGTTTTTTTGTTGACAAAATATATTTGTAAATATAAATACAGGGGGTGGGAAAAAAATTCAAATGTTTAAGAAAAGGTTTACAGTGTGTCTGTATATGTTTCTGAAGCATTATTCATATTACCCTTTTTTACATTATAAATACGTTATTTAGATGCTGTTTATGTATGCCCCAGAAAATTATACTATAATTTATTAAATAATGTGTACAACCAAAATAAGCAGATTTCATACACATGAGACTACATATTGTGATAGAATACACAACATATACAGTATATTGCTGTACTAAGTTTTTTTTGTTAAGAATTCAATGATGATTCCAATTTAATTTACTGTGATGTAACTTCTGGTTGCCAACACCTACTTGACTATAGGCTGTCCATGGTAAAGTGAACACTTTTGAGGCCCTAATTACTTTTTCCCTTTCTGTCATTATTTATCCTTTATCCAAATTTTAAAATCAATATTGCTGTGTATGTAATAAACATAGCACTTATGATCCACCACACACTGAAGTTAACGTCTAAGGCTAAAATAAAATATATTTATTGACAATTATTCCAAATGAGAGGGCTTTCAAATGTGATGCACTTTACCGTGAATAGCCTATACTATGTATGTCCTCATGAATTCTGTTCAAGAGATATTATGCTGCTGGTCCAGGATTGAGTATTTCATTAGTGGCTAACCAAAATTTTTTGTTATTTTTATTATTTGGCATTTTTCAGTTTATCAATAACTTTCAAACAATTTTCTGTTTATAACAAAGAATTAAATTCGTAGGTTAAGAGTATTTATTTTTCATGTTTACTCTGACTTAAAATGGATAAGTGTAAGAAAAGGCGTACCACCTTAACTTTGCCATAAAAAAAGAAAGCAGTTAATATTAATTATAAATATTTTTTAAACCTCTAACTTCCAAAACTTATTAAAAATCATATTTCTAAAGGTGTCATGGTTCACTACTTGTGTGTCGCATGAACATAGATGGTTTTTATATTGGAGTGCAGGTTAAAGACCTTTTTTATGATTGTATTGCTAAATATGACATATTTCCTCATAGTTAACTGCTTGTAACCCTGTGGTAATTAATCTGACTTTTTTTTTTTTGCTGTGCAGTGACAGTGTTGAACAGAAAGCTGTTTATTTTTCAGAGCCTCTCTGTTAAAGTGAAATTAAGTAAGGATAAGAAAAAGCACGGAAAAATACTTCATTTGCGTGTAATAAATATGCATAATGAAAATTGTATCTATTACACGAAACAGCATATGAAACACACCGGCAAAATAGTGATACTAAAAGTATCTGATAGTTCGGCAGTTCCTGTTATACGGTAAAGTGAGAACTTTTGAGGTCCTAGTTACTTTTTACTTTCAACAATTTTCTATTCTTTAGTCACATTTTAAAATAAATATAGCCACGTAAGTAATAAACACGGTGTGCATATTCCACCGCACTCGGAAGTTAACGTCTAAGTCTGAAATAAAATTAATTCATCGAGTATCATTCCAAATGAGAGGGTTTCCAAAAGTGCTCACTTCTTCATGAATAGCCTATACAAGCGAGTATCAGATACTTCTTGGACCCACCTTTAGCCATAGTACTTCTCTGGAGGATAATTAGGGCGGGCAGCATGTGCTCGCTGAAGGATGGTGTTGCAAGTGGCGGGCTGTGTCTTGAAGCGCGCCATTATAAGGCCGGCCCGCGATAGCGCAGGCCCTGCCGGGTATCGCACGCAACCATCTGCAGTACAGTCCGCGCCCGCCGCACTGGACCCACCCCGGGCGCGACCACATCCTCAACCCCAGCGCTGACATCGTCACGCCACAGACAATGTAGGCATGCAGAGGTGACACTGCCGACTACACCAGCGACATGCTGGAACGCCGTTCACCAACTGTCGCCTGGCAACCAACTCGCCAGCCGGCAGTCCAGCTTGCGAGAGATCTTTTGCAGCATACTGACCAGCGACATCGTACGGCACGATTCCCACAGCCACCGTGGCCCCACCTTGATGTCAGGGGACGTCCACATCTCTTCACTTCCTCACAGCGCGGTGAAACGTGCTACCCTTTCCAGGAAAACACGCAGCCAATCAGCAACTAAGCACGTGAATATCAACGAGAATGACACTGCACGTGGCCTGCTTACACCTGTCTTGTGACACGACCACTTGCCCTGCGTTCTTCTCCGAACTCTGCCCAAATATCCTAGATTTTTAATCGATTAATGGTTTTTTTATCAATGTAAACCATTAAGGCTCCCGCCTACTTGACCCTTGAACTGCGTTGCAATGTGTTTGAAATACTCGTTTTAAACCATTAAACGTGCGTCCTATGTGCTGTTCTACAAAAAGAACTCATACTTCATGCGAGGGCTGTTGAGAACTTTTAAAATATCACGCACGTTAGAAACATCATTTCAGAGTCCTCCAAAACATTTTCTAGCACTGTAAAATATTTTACTATAAATCAATTACTTAATTGATTTTAACATTAGTAATTTACGTGTATTTCCATTCTGCATTCTGGATATTTCAGAAAGTACAGTTTGATTGAAAGAAAATCTTACGTAGGGCAATAATAATATTTAATGAGGTTATTGGTAAGAAAACATTGATCCCAATGTAAACTAATTTTAATAACTCATTATAATTAAATTTATTACACTTATAAAAAATATATCTTTGGTGGCTGGAATGGATGTGCATGAAATCACTTATTAAAAATCACCACCATCTCCTAACAAATATCCAGCAGATAATTTGTAGTGATAAAGAAACAAGTTTTGCTTCAGCTTAAATCTTTCACACCCATATAAATTTACGCTTTCAGCTGTTGCAAACAAGAAACTTCATGCGCGAACTGTACTTAAGCCGATTCAGTACTACTTTCGTTATCTCAGCCAGTGAGCTGTAGGCTTTGCATTCGGCTATAATAACGTGAACCATTGTATAAACTAGGGCCGTATCACTTTTTATGAATCAGTCCCTCACAAGATCATTGACTCTTGAGCCTCTTAGTGTACAGAACCCGCCACAAATAACCTTCTTGTGCCTTATGCGTACAATTATGTGTGTCAGAGATAAAGGGCACAATGTACAATTTACATAGGCGAGGTTTTGACATCGTCTTATTGTGTTTTTCACTCTATTTTCTGAAATGTTAAACACTATAGTAAGGAGGAGGTCCCATAATTCTCCTCTCCTTACTATTCCTCATCACAAGTCTGATTATACCCCCGATCGTTTTCTGTTCGATCTGTTCGGCTCTGGAACAAACTTCCCATGAACGTAAAACAATGAACATCATTTGCAATGTTCGGAAAGCTTGTACTGAAATTTATGTCATCAGCAAATACCGAAGTCACCAAATAAATTTCACACTTTTTTCTTTTTTCTTTGTGCCCCTTCATGCAAACGTGAGGCATAGTTATGTGTGTGTGCGTGTGTGTGTTTGTTGGTGGGCGAAGGAGTGTGTATGGACGGGTGTAAACGATTAACACACGTGTAATATTTTCGTAATCTCCTTATAGCATTTGGTTTAATGTGTTTTTTTTCTGTAAAATTGTAATTTAAAGCTGCAATTGTAAAGCTGTTCTTTATCAAATGCATTTATATATATTTTATATTGACTGTTCTGTTGGTTAACAACATTCGTTGATTTGTACTGTTTTTGCATTGACGTAGTGAAAATGTCATGTTGTTATTAGAATTATTACTTATTATCTGAATAAAATATCACTTGCAACCCGTGGTTAAGTGGTAGACAATGCCATATGGCCTTAATTTCACCACATTAATAAAGACGATATATTATTTCCTACGTAGAATAATAGGCGATTTAGCCAGTATGAAAAGGCAGTGAGTGCAATCATGGTATCGAGGCAAAGAACTCCCCTGTAAAGTTCTATATTTTTGCGACGTAATTCCCTTTAATTGCGATGCACAGAATTGTGTACACTGGGTCTGAATGTGTTGCTTACTGCAGCTAACAGAAAAGGTCTTGTTTGCAACACATGAAACCATTAACCCTTTCAGTCACAGTGTCCTATATCTGGGACGTTGCATATGAAGTGGCTTGCATGGCCTGCGCTGTACAAAGCAGAACATACCGTCCAATGAGAAAAGTTCCCTTGAGATTATGTTCCGTAGCCTCATAAAGAGGGGGAGTGAAATTTCGCGAAAAGATTTCTAGAAAAGTTTTCAAAACACTGTAGGTTCGTTTACCGATCTTGATCGTCTTAACTAATTTTTTACATGTGTTAACTATCTGCACACTAACAAAGTGGAAGCAGTGCCGATATTNTAATTTTTTACATGTGTTAACTATCTGCACACTAATCAAGTGGAAGCAGTGCCAATATCGCCGAATTCTGAGTGGCCCCGGTCAGATATAAAACGCCTTCTCAAGCAGACAGCAACCAATTGCAGTAGACAAACTGCTGTTGGGTGCTTATAGTATTGAACTCCACCGTGTACTCATATTTTTTCGCGAAAAATCACTGGCTCTTTACCATAAACCACTGCTGCCAGTAACATGAAGCACATATAGACTTCTATTGGTCGCGATGTAAGTCAAAGCGTCGTCTGGATATCAGTACAGTTGAGTACAGTGCCGAAAAAAGGTTTGTTTAGCGCCTAGAATAATATATATTTATTTGCTGAGTGAAAGGGTTAGATGAAGGTGAGCCTGGATTGCTTAGCCGACGCCTGACTGCAGGTGAAGTAGAGTACGGCGGCGACCGGCGGCCAGTCCCATCCCCCGGGACGTCATCCCGCCGAACAATGGACCCGGCTGCCGCGCCACACACAGATATCAATCGTTAATTGGGCAAGAACATTCTAAATAGCAAGGCATCTTTATTACCAGCAGGGCAGCTCTCATATCTTTCCCTTCCTAGCCGGCTACCAATTTCCCTGAGATGATGTTCCATCTGGCGCACGCCCAGGGGTCGCTGGCTGTGCTGTCTATGGTCTGCTCGCGGTTTCTTCCCACATTTCTAATCAAACCTTTGAAAAATCACCCGATGTATGACGTGTTTGGTTGTTCCCTAAGTATAGGTTATTCACGGTAAAGAGAGCTCTTTTGAAAGCCCTCTCATAATAGTCAATAAATATTTTTTATTTTAGCCTTAGACGTTAACTTTCGGATGCGGTGGAATATACACACTGTGTTTATTACTTACATGACAATATTTATTTAAGAACGTGGTTAAAGAAATAAAAATGGCTGAAAGGAAAAAGTAACCTTACGGGATATTCCTCCGCCTCATGCAAATAAACCCTAACCAAGTCTAGAAAGTTACCAAAGGGACAACGCACCGCATTCCTACGCACTCAATCTAATAATGTTTTGCACAAGAACTATTTCCTACAGGCATTACCAACACACATATTTTCTCCCTGTTTTCATTCATTGTAAATAAAATATTATAACATTTAGATAAAAAAAGCAAGTAAAAGTTCAATTTGACCAAAAAGAATGTACTTTTATGTTAGCAGAAGTATAAAATGCATGTGATACGTGACATATTTAAGAAATAGTCAAACACGTCATACATCAAGTGATTATTAAAAGGTTTATTTAAAAAACTGTGAAGAAACCACGAATGGGCTATATTTTATATTTGTACCAAACATTGTTCAACTCGTACGCATTGTATGTGATGACATTTTCCTCCAATAAAATTATTTTACACTTCATAATTTTTAATAATTTCATGTAAAATACAAAATTTGTCTGTTTTACTGCAGCCATAATAAATAATTATAGTCCATTCACGACATCTTCACACTTTTGGAATTAAACATTTTAAAAATTACCCTAAGTAGAAGTGTATGGTAGTTGTTTACTAAATATGCTGTGTATCGTATGCGTTTTCTACTTCTGTTAACTAAATTACCTTATATTAGGTTAAATTAAACTTTTACTTATATTTTGTTTATAAATTATAATTTTTCATTTATAATTCATATGAATAAAAACAGTGAGAAATATGTATGCTGGTAATGCCTAGTAACAAATAGATGTATTGCAAAATATTAGTCTAAGTGCGCGCGTATGCTGTGCGTAGTGCCTTTTTCTAGACTTGGTTCAGCTTTGTTTGTATGAGGCGGAGGAAAAGTCTGAAATAAGAACCTAAGCAGGGCTTCAGAAAGTAGTAACCATGAACGGAATTTACTAAGATGATCTAATTAAAAAAATTTACAACGTTAACTAATACCGTTGACTACCACTTGACATATATGTAATCACCAAATAACAGTGCATGCATTTTAAAAAATTGTTAAAAATAATTGACATTATATATATATATATATATATATATATATATAGGTTGAGACATTTTATATATATATATATATATATATAGTGTTGAGGGGGGCACATTTGAACACAAAGTTTCTGAATTTGATATAAATTCTATTTTACTGTTTGTGAAATGGTGATACTTGCCTGGCAGTATTGTAACAGCATTGTGTTACAGATTCTGCCATCTTATTTAAGTTTTTTGATATCCGAACATGCAAAAGGTATCTGTTCAAATCTGCCCCCATTTGGGGGCAGTTTTGAACATGGTAGGGGCAATTTTGAACTGACATGGGGTAGCTTTGAACAAATTTTCTGTTATCAGATATTTGTTTAAATATAAGTGGGAATTGTAATTATTGTAGTATTTCATAAATTGCAGATCCGTAGATCATGTTAAAATACATAAACCATCTGTATGACTTAACTGTACGACAATATCTATAACATAAAGCCAACTACATTAAGTGAATGAACTGTAACATTGATAATAGTAATTATTAGCCCTTTGAAATTTGTGGAAGTCAACAGCAAATGTTAAAAACTTAGCAGCTCTCTTTGTTTTCCCTGCTGAAACTGGGTTACGAAGTTTACACATTATATCTTCCTGAAGCACTGACGACTTCTCAGGAAATATGAACTTGTTTTTGTTCATTCTCTTCAAAAAGTTGACGAGACATTCTGATGAATCAGTTTTCTCTACAACTTGCCCCACATAATGTAGAATTGTACTTTTCGTTGCAAATTTTTCTAGAATGTAGTCACCTATCTCAAGAGAGTCAATGCTGATATCATAATTAGGCCTAATATCTGGAAATGTTTCGTCTTCATCTGACAGGGTTAAGACTAATGAGGAGTCAGAGTCGTCGCTCACNAATGTAGTCACCTATCTCAAGAGAGTCAATGCTGATATCATAATTAGGCCTAATATCTGGAAATGTTTCGTCTTCATATGACAGGGTTAAGACTAATGAGGAGTCAGAGTCGTCGCTCACAGGAAATTCTTCTTCTCATTCGGAACTTGTGTCAATCTCAAACGGTTAGTGAATGCTGTTTTATTTTGTTTTTCACATGGCTTTACTTTTTTCTACTTTTTTTTATCACCTTTCCATAATTCCACTCTCTGTCTGATTCTTTTCCGGAGTGTCCGTTGGAACTCTTTCTTGCCTTCCCTCGCTTTCTCCCACGGCCTCCTCCTGTCTTCCTCGGCTCTGCTTTCGACAATGGACGAACATGTTCTGGGGATACAACATAATTCTGTGACATTGTTCTTTCTTCGGCATGTTTCTCAGTCATTGTTGCAACTGTGGTAGAAGGACCGGGAATATTGGCAGTAAATTCAGATGTTCCTGAAGCAGTATCTGTCACAGCTGAACATTCAAAATCTTCATCTCCAAAAACTCAAGTTTAAAATGGCAATATGCCTGCGTTCTCAAATCCAGATATTGTGTTTTTCTGCTGAAGGAAAGATTGGCTGCCTCCTTGGAAATTCCTTTGAAATGTGCCACGCTTATTGTCTTCCCAGGATGATTCACCATCCATTCATACTGGCAAACAGCAAACTTAGACTTGAATGGCCCACACACTGCAGCATCTAACGGTTGCAGACGGTGTCAGCAGTGTGGAAGTAAAGGTAAGTAGAACTGTGCCATTTTCCTCGGCATATAGCACTGCTTGCAAACTGCAGTGCGTTTCATAGTTGTCCATAAGTACTAGAATTTGTTCTTCTTTATAACATCGAGTGTAGAACTTCATATGCTCAAGAACATTTACAAATGAAGGAGCCGTCATCCAACCACTGGCAGGACTGTTTGCAAATCCCAAGCTTCCTTCTGGAGCATTCTGCACTAGCGTATCATGCATTCTTGCACGTGGAAATACAAATACCGGAGACATTGCATTTCCTGTACCATTTATTATGGTACACATCGTAATACACTGACCTCTCTCAGAAGATACAGCCTGTCCTACCTGTTATACACCTCTCCGTGCTACAACATTAGGTGTTTGAACGACTGCTGATACAGCAGTTTCGTCCACCAGGTTGTAAATTCTGTGAACATGTATTTCTGAAGCGCTATTCCATAATTCTGTTGGACTGCAGATACATTTTCTTTGTTGAAGTTAGTGGCACGCGACAGACTAGTGTTTTTAGGTTTTCGCAAGCTGAGAGTTGTGTGACGTTTCATGTAACCTTTCAACCATTCTATGCCTGTCAGCTGTGTTTCTTCCCATTTATTTGGGCATCGTCCTACAGCTTTTGCATATTAAAATGCAATTTTACGAATTTGCAAATATGTTAGTCCATAGTTCATCCTGAAAATTTTCAAAATATAATCTTCTAGAATAGCTTCTTCATCCTCCGTAAAGACCTGGTTCACTGTGTTCATTGACGTTAATCGTTTCCTATTTTCATTGTTGCCAGTATTTTTGAGTCGGTAAAACAGTGTGGTGTGTGTCACGCCAAATGCTGATGCAGCTGCTCCAATAGACATGCCATTCTGTTCAACTGCTCCCATTGCTCTAACCATATCTTCTTCACACACATCAAGCTTTGAACTTTTCTTCTTGTAATCTCTGACCATGAGAACCTAGCAAAGAAACAAAACTAACGTCACGGAGCTGTAGAAATCTCACACAATGGTGCAACATAACATTTTCTTTATCATCTTCAACTAATTGTCGATTTGGGGTAGATTTGAACACTGTTCACACATGTGTTGTTCAAATCTTCCCCATGTAGCATACTTCAAAGAAACTACTCACAAAGAAGTGAGGTAATGTTCTTTTGAAGTAAATAAAAAGTCTATGTGTAGCCTAAAGATAATACTTACTTGTGGTACATACAGAGTTCCACAGCAATATAAACTGTACACTCCACGTTCGTACAGGTGGGGTGACCAAATTTAGTTTATTTACTGTAATTAAACACTTCCACTCTACAGGTACAATTGTAAACTTAATTGGCGGGAAACGTGTGACTGCTATGGAGTTCAGTCCTGCCAACATAATTCTACAGCTGAACTCTTTGCCTGTACCATATTTGGCGGGAAATTTGAAGTGTTCATAAGTGTCCCATGTTCAAATCAGTAAATATGTAAAATATTTACTTTTATGACTATTTCACAATTTCACTTAACCGAAACATGAATAAAGTGATCAGGCGCGTGCTATGTTAACTGTTTATAAGGTTGCAAGAATACGCCACGTGCCCACAAGTAGATGCTAAGCAGGGCTTTCGAAACTGCTCAGTTTACCGCGAACAGCCTTTATCACGCGGTGGCCCACGGCATCGTATTCGTTTTTATGTCTGCAGCAAAACTAAACAAATTTCCAGTTGTCATTAAATTATTTTTAAAAATATGAAGCGCGAAATTTAATTTGAGAAAAATGGCATTACATACGATGCGTACAATTTGAACTATGTTTGGTACAAATACAAAATGATTAAAATGTTTGGTAACCAACACCCGTAAATACGCCACTTGTGTTTCTTTAGAAATATTTATCTGCAGCTAAAAACCGTTCACTGTAAAGTAAAAACTTTTTCCTTTCAGCCATTTTTTTTTACCCTTGAAACACCTTTTTAAATAAATACAGCCGTGTAAGTAAGAAACACAGTGTGTATATTCCACTGCACTCGGAATTTAGCGTCTAAGGCTAAAATAAAATATATTTGTGAACTGTTATTCCAAGCGAGAGGGCTTTCAAAAGTGCTCACTTCACCATGAACAGCGTATACTAGTGCGGAAGGGAGCGGAGCCAGGGCAGCGAGCGGACTGTGGGAGCCGGGCCACCGGTGCAGTACCGTCGTCGGAGCGTTGTCNTTCTTGCCTTCCCTCGCTTTCTCCCACGGCCTCCTCCTGTCTTCCTCGGCTCTGCTTTCGACAATGGACGAACATGTTCTGGGGATACAACATAATTCTGTGACATTGTTCTTTCTTCGGCATGTTTCTCAGTCATTGTTGCAACTGAGGTAGAAGGACCGGGAATATTGGCAGTAAATTCAGATGTTCCTGAAGCAGTATCTGTCACAGCTGAACATTCAAAATCTTCATCTNACCGGGAATATTGGCAGTAAATTCAGATGTTCCTGAAGCAGTATCTGTCACAGCTGAACATTCAAAATCTTCATCTGCAAAAACTAAAGTAGAAAATGGCCATATGCCTGCGTTCTCAAATCCAGATATTGTGTTTTTCTGCTAAAGGAAAGATTGGCTGCCTCCTTGGAAATTCCTTTTAAATGTGCCACGCTTATTGTCTTCCCAGGATGATTTACCATCCATTCATACTGGCAAACAGCAAACTTAGACTTGAATGGCCCACACACTGCAGCATCTAACGGTTGCAGACGGTGTCAGCAGTGTGGAAGTAAAGGTAAGTAGAACTGTGCCATTTTCCTCGGCATATAGCACTGCTTGCAAACTGCAGTGTGTTTCATAGTTGTCCATAAGTACTAGAATTTGTTCTTCTTTATAACATTGAGTGTAGAACTTCATATGCTCAAGAACATTTACAAATGAAGGAGCCGTCATCCAACCACTGGCAGGACTGTTTGCAAATCCCAAGCTTCCTTCTGGAGCATTCTGCACTAGCGTATCATGCATTCTTGCACGTGGAAATACAAATACCGGAGACATTGCATTTCCTGTACCATTTATTATGGTACACATCGTAATACACTGACCTCTCTCAGAAGATACAGCCTGTCCTACCTGTTATACACCTCTCCGTGCTACAACATTAGGTGTTTGAACGACTGCTGATACAGCAGTTTCGTCCACCAGGTTGTAAATTCTGTGAACATGTATTTCTGAAGCGCTATTCCATAATTCTGTTGGACTGCAGATACATTTTCTTTGTTGAAGTTAGTGGCACGCGACAGACTAGTGTTTTTAGGTTTTCGCAAGCTGAGAGTTGTGTGACGTTTCATGTAACCTTTCAACCATTCTATGCCTGCCAGCTGTGTTTCTTCCCATTTATTTGGGCATCGTCCTACAGCTTTTGCATATTAAAATGCAATTTTACGAATTTGCAAATATGTTAGTCCATAGTTCATCCTGAAAATTTTCAAAATATAATCTTTTAGAATAGCTTCTTCATCCTCCGTAAAGACCTGGTTCACTGTGTTCATTGACGTTAATCGTTTCCTATTTTCATTGTTGCCAGTATTTTTGAGTCGGTAAAACAGTGTGGTGTGTGTCACGCCAAATGCTGATGCAGCTGCTCCAATAGACATGCCATTCTGTACAACTGCTCCCATTGCTCTAACCATATCTTCTTCACACACATCAAGCTTTGAACTTTTCTTCTTGTAATCTCTGACCATGAGAACCTAGCAAAGAAACAAAACTAACGTCACGGAGCTGTAGAAATCTCACACAACGGTGCAACATAACATTTTCTTTATTATCTTCAACCAATTGTCGATTTGGGGTAGATTTGAACACTGTTCACACATGTGTTGTTCAAATCTTCCCCATGTAGCATACTTCAAAGAAACTACTCACAAAGAAGTGAGGTAATGTTCTTTTGAAGTAAATAAAAAGTCTATGTGTAGCCTAAAGATAATACTTACTTGTGGTACATACAGAGTTCCACAGCAATATAAACTGTACACTCCACGTTCGTACAGGTGGGGTGACCAAATTTAGTTTATTTACTGTAATTAAACACTTCCACTCTACAGGTACAATTGTAAACTTAATTGGCGGGAAACGTGTGACTGCTATGGAGTTCAGTCCTGCCAACATAATTCTACAGCTGAACTCTTTGCCTGTACCATATTTGGCGGGAAATTTGAAGTGTTCATAAGTGTCCCATGTTCAAATCAGTAAATATGTAAAATATTTACTTTTATGACTATTTCACAATTTCACTTAACCGAAACATGAATAAAGTGATCAGGCGCGTGCTATGTTAACTGTTTATAAGGTTGCAAGAATACACCACGTGCCCACAAGTAGATGCTAAGCAGGGCTTTCNCGCGTGCTATGTTAACTGTTTATAAGGTTGCAAGAATACACCACGTGCCCACAAGTAGATGCTAAGCAGGGCTTTCAAAACTGCTCAGTTTACCGCGAACAGCCTTTATCACGCGGTGGCCCACGGCATCGTATTCGTTTTTATGTCTGCAGCAAAACTGAACAGATTTCCAGTTGTCATTAAATTATTTTTAAAAATATGAAGCGCGAAATTTTTTAATTTGAGAAAAATGGCATTACATACGATGCGTACAATTTGAACTATGTTTGGTACAAATACAAAATGATTAAAATGTTTGGTAACCAACACCCGTAAATACGCCACTTGTGTTTCTTTAGAAATATTTATCTGCAGCTAAAAACCGTTCACGGTAAAGTAAAAACTTTTTCCTTTCAGCCATTTTTTTTTACCCTTGAAACACCTTTTTAAATAAATACAGCCGTGTAAGTAAGAAACACAGTGTGTATATTCCACTGCACTCGGAATTTAGCGTCTAAGGCTAAAATAAAGTATATTTGTGAACTGTTATTCCAAGCGAGAGGGCTTTCAAAAGTGCTCACTTCACCATGAACAGCGTATACTAGTGCGGAAGGGCCTACTACGGAGGGAGCGGAGCCAGGGCAGCGAGCGGACTGTGGGAGCCGGGCCACCGGCGCAGTACCGTCGTCGGAGCATCGTCCTGCCTCTGGGGCGGAGTAACCGCTGCGAGTGCGGCCCAGTCCAGTCGAGACTAATCGGTCATGCAGCGGTTCAAACGCGACCAGTCTCCTCCCTGCCTCCTCCCCCATTCGACACCCGCCCTACAGCGACGCCGTTCAGTACGTCTGCCCACCGCTCCTCTCCAGTCTCCAGTCGTCGACGGAGACCGTCTAGAGGGTCTTCGTCGTTCCTGTTCGGTATGTACTATGTGTGCCAGTTCCTCATGGTTCCTGTTAAGGTTGCTTCTACTCAGGTTGGGAACACCAATGTTAAAAGTTAGGCAACCAAGAATTTTCGCCATCAGGTTAGCGCTGTGTCGCACGTGTACCAGATTTTATCTACTTTCTACGTTCAAAAAAACAGGATACTTGCAATAACCATAAATAAAATATAAAATAACTCCGTAACTAAGCAAAATCTCTCTCTTTTACCATTCATTTATATTAAAATTGTATTTAAAACTGACCTCAGTGTACTAATATTTTGCATGAGAACTATTTCTTACTAGGCATTACCAACAAACCTATTTTCTCCCTGTGTTTACTAATATTAATTACAAATGAAATATAATTTATAAATAATATACAAGTAGAAGTTCGATTTAACCAAAAATTAGATACCTTTATGTTAACAGAAGTATAAAAGGTGTGTGACAAGCAAACACAACATGCATAGGGGGATTTTTCAAAGGTTTGATTCAAAAAGCGTGAAGAAACTGCGAATGGCCTATACCTTCATTGAAGCTTGCTGTTTACCATCCAATGCGCATCTTCTCCGCGACTTCNATAATATACAAGTAGAAGTTCGATTTAACCAAAAATTAGATACCTTTATGTTAACAGAAGTATAAAAGGTGTGTGATACATGGCATTTAGGAAACAAGCAAACACAACATGCATAGGGGGATTTTTCAAAGGTTTGATTCAAGAAACTGCGAATGGCCTATACCTTCATTGAAGCTTGCTGTTTACCATCCAATGCGCATCTTCTCCGCGACTTCNCAAGAAACTGCGAATGGCCTATACCTTCATTGAAGCTTGCTGTTTACCATCCAATGCGCATCTTCTCCGCGACTTCTGCATGCAGCTGTCTGGAGAACAAGAGTGGGCTTCCTTCGACATGACACAAGTTCCGGAGTGTCCGTTGGAACTCTTCATTTTCCTAGCTTTCTCCCTCCCACGGCCTCCTGTGGAGCGCTGCAGCATCCTGCCAGCGAGCCTTGGACCCCAGCATGGTGGATACCCTAGCCAGCTGAGCTATCAGGGCACGTGTTGGCACTAGGGTTTCAAACAAGTATATGTAATAATGTGTGTGCAGGGATGACAAAAAACACATATAAAGGTTATCATAGCCTTGTGACTATTCTAGATCATGAATGCATAGTAATAACAATAAAAATAATGTTATATAAGATTTTAAGCCCTTGTGCTGTCCGAGAATTATATATTATATACACAATCAATAAGGATTTTCATATAGTCATTGGTAGGTTATTTAAGTATTTCTTGTTAATCATAGCTAAGTAATAAGATTTTTTTTTGTTAGTCATAGACAGGCAAAAAGAATTTTCATATATAGTCCTAAGTAAGTTATTATTTGTATTTTCTCTTCTTGTTTTAAAAGTATTTTTTTCTTTTTTAAAGTTAATATGCATGTGTGTATATTGCAGGTTCCAGTCCTCTTCTTACAGCCACTCTTCTTTTCCCCAGCAACAGTATTCATAGTCTGTTTATGTCTTGATTAGAAATAATATTTTTATTAGTTCGACATCATCAAATTTTTTACCAGTTTAATTCAACTAATATTCTTACTTATGTGTATTTGTGTCTTATCATGATCAATATATGTTGGGGCCTGTGTTTATGAATAAAACAAAAATGTGCTCCAAGTGGTTNTATTTGTGTCTTATCATGATCAATATATGTTGGGGCCTGTGTTTATGAATAAAACAAAAATGTGCTCCAAGTGGTTTCTAAGACCAATTAAAAGTGTCAGTAGTTATAATTACAAGGAAATGGAGACCAATTGAAAGCATCCAAGATTTAAAAAATTATTTTGCATGTGCCTATTTTTAAATGAGAAAAATAGACAAATACAAATNATTGAAAGCATCCAAGATTTAAAAAATTATTTTGCATGTGCCTATTTTTAAATGAGAAAAATAGACAAATACAAATCAAACCGTGTTACCGAACACGATTTATAAAACAACATAGAATACCATCGCATGACAACCACCAACAAATTAGCTATGGAAACAAAAAATAAATCAGTAACAATAACTGTACTTACGGTTTTTTCTAGCACAGCGATGATACTTCCCCCAGATAAAATAACGTCTCAGAAAACCTAATACTTAATATATATTTTTTAGATAATTAAATTATACACTTTTTTAAAAATAACGGGCTCACTTTTTTAGTTGTAGCATTTGAATAGCTGGACAATCGGTTCCATCACATCCCTGTAACTGCCAAGATAGTTTTAAATTGTTCCAATGCGGAAACGAGTATCCATCAGGTCTTGGCAAATATCGTTCGTAGAACGAATCACCCCCGACAAGCCCTCTAGAATCAAATGTTGGTTTGTCAATACTGCTTCTAGAAACTGGCGGTTTTGACTAGACCTACGATCGATTTCTTCCAGCTTCTGTTGGATACTTGTTTCCATGTTCTGGAGAGGAGAGGGTGGCGACTTTGGTAGAGTGGATACCCACTCCGCCACTGATGCCGCTCACTGCCATTCCTCTTTGCCCATATCGCTATGTTCAGGCGGTTGAGCATCATCCAAATATAACGACTTTGGGAGACTTGGAGTGTTGGTAACGAGTTGTATCAGTGTAGGAGGNATGGTTGCGGCAGCAGCAGTGATGATGATGATGTCGACACCAGCAGAGGAGGAGGCAGCAGCGATGATGGTTGCGGCAGCAGCTGTGATGATGATGATGTTGACACCAGCAGAGGAGGAGGCAGCAGCGATGATGGTTGCGGCAGCAGCAGTGATGATGATGATGTCGACACCAGCAGAGGAGGAGGCAGCAGCGATGATGGTTGCGGCAGCAGCTGTGATGATGATGATGTTGACACCAGCAGAGGAGGAGGCAGCAGCGATGATGGTTGCGGCAGCAGCAGTGATGATGAAGCCGCCAGCACCAAGGGAGGAGGGGGGTGGATGACATCTAAGACATTGACTATGAAGCTGGTAATGGCGGCCTTAAAGTCCTCGGTGATGAAGACGATGTTAGTTGCGGCTACAGGGGTTGATATCTCCCTCGCCAGCACGGCTTCTACAAATACAACACTGCTGGTCTTGCTGACAGTCAATCTCCTTAATGGTGATCTACTTCTCGCTGATGAACGTGATGGGAGCCCGCACCATGCTGCGGCCGGCTGTCGACACAGGACTGCAGCAACCTGCCTCCGACACTGCCACCGTATCTCCGAAAATACGACGCATATCCACCAACAATTCAAAATCATCATCGTTATTCCAACTGTACTCCATTTTCACATGCGAACTCTCTTCACCTAAAAATGCCAAATAAATAGCCAATTGTAGCTTCCTAGCACAGTGAAATGGTATCCACGTCATATATTTTAAGTGTACGTTTAAACCTTTCAACAATTACTATTTCCATTCTGCTGTGTGTGGAATAATGATTTATTTTATGTCTCTCCTTCAAGGTGCAGAATTTTCTATTGTAAAATTCTTCGCCGAGATCCGTTTGCAAATTAGTGAGAGGACCTTTATCTTGTATAATGAGCTTCATTGTCTCAGTTGAGCACTTAACCGATTTATTTTTAACAGGCACTGCCCAAACATACTTGCTATAACAATCTATCACTGTTATCAAGTATCTAAATCCATTGTTCACGTGTGAATACGGAATCATTTCTACCATGGCTGCTTGATATAAGTTGCATAAACNCTCAGTGAAATGTTATCCACGTCATATATTTTAAGTGTACGTTTAAACCTTTCAACAATTACTATTTCCATTCTGCTGTGTGTGGAATAATGATTTATTTTGTGTCTCTCCTTCAAGGTGCAGAATTTTCTATTGTAAAATTCTTTGCCAAGATCCGTTTGCAAATTAGTGAGAGGACCTTTATCTTGTATAATGAGCTTCATTGTCTCAGTTGAGCACTTAACCGATTTATTTTTAACAGGCACTGCCCAAACATACTTGCTATAACAATCTATCACTGTTATCAAGTATCTAAATCCATTGTTCACGTGTGAATACGGAATCATTTCTACCATGGCTGCTTGATATAAGTTGCATAAACCAAACATGCTCACATTACATCTATGATAATTACCCCTAACTGGCTTATGAAGATTGGTGGCTATTCATGCATGCGCTATTGTTATTCAATGTATACATCCTCTCGTAATTCTTCCAGGATATTTGTAATTTCGTTCCTGTGGGAATTATTTACCGCTCGTTGAGAAGCAATTAGCAGGCATAATCTTTGCACAAACTCATTAACATCATTCCAGTAAACATATTCTCGTATTCTTCCGTCTTCAGTTTTTTTTTTTTCATTTGCAGACCATAACCAGTGGATATTCCTACCTCGGGAAACAGCACTGAAATAATGTCAAATCTCGAGTGTGATTCATTGTTATAACTGCTGCTGTTAACATCATTGTTTTTCAAATGAGCAGTCGTAACTCTGAGCAGTCGACTATACTGACACAATGACTAGCACGAGTGTTGGATGCGGTTACATTNACATTACATCTATGATAATTACCCCTAACTGGCTTATGAAGATTGGTGGCTATTCGTGCATGCGCTATTGTTATTCAATGTATACATCCTCTCGTAATTCTTCCAGGATATTTGTAATTTCGTTCCTGTGGGAATTATTTACAGCTCGTTGAGAAGCAATTAGCAGGCATAATCTTTGCACAAACTCATTAACATCATTCCAAAAAACATATTCTCGTATTCTTCCGTCTTCAGTTTTTTTTTCATTTGCAGACCATAACCAGTGGATATTCCTACCTCGGGAAACAGCACTGAAATAATGTCAAATCTCGAGTGTGATTCATTGTTATAACTGCTGCTGTTAACATCATTGTTTTTCAAATGAGCAGTCGTAACTCTGAGCAGTCGACTATACTGACACAATGACTAGCACGAGTGTTGGATGCGGTTACATTTCAAAAGCAATTCATAAAATCTCGATGCGGCTCATATAACTTCTTCGACTTGTGTTATGTTGTTGGGTAGGAAAAAATTTTGTTTGTTTCCCATGAACCACTTTTTATTTCGTCTGTACACACCATAAGTTCCCTCATTAACCTCGTCGTGTACGAGGTCAAATAATTACGAATGCTCCCGCTTCGAATATTTGACCTCTCCTTCCTTCGTTTCCAAGTAGACAAAGGTAAATCATCTTCATCTTGTTACTTCTCTGAAAGTATTTTACACTCTCTCTTGGTCCTGGGTTCGATTTCTGGTTCTTTCTTCATTTCAATATGGGGAACAGCTTGTTGTAAATTATATAGTCTTGAGGTAATGGGTTTGAATGCTTCCTCTAACGGAGTGTCTCGTTCCAGATGGGCCCGCTTAACAGATAGATATTTCGCTCGCACATTTTCTACGATGCACTGTACTTCCCCCATAGCATCTGCCATCTTACTGTGCATTTAAACTGCAAGTACATGGTTTATGTGGTATCGCGACTATGTGATTACTTAGGTTCGAGTCCGCACACCACTTATTCGTCTGCAGCTTTATGCTAGTATTCATCCAGCTTAACGCGAATAATCTCCCACTTCTTATATATTGCAATACATACATGTGCACAATGCTTCCATGCTGGTTTGTTATAAGTCATGTCTGCCAGAGCAGCGATTACTTTGGCAGTAATTGTAGTCCCGAGTTACGCGAGCTTCGAAAAAAATTACATTTGCATGATTTTAACGTCGTAGCCAAATTTTGACACTTGATAGTGGATATTTATGCCATATATACGAATGATCTACACTGAAACAATAAAGTGAGAAGACCGAGCTTAAATGTGTGCATACCCCTCCTCAAATATAATTTTTAGAATGTGGTAATTTAGGGTTCTGCATCACAGGTTTACGCATGACAGGTACAGCAGGTTGCAGGTTCGAGACCGGTTGTGTAGGCACGTGTCGCGAGTTCTAGACTGGTGTAGGTGGGTTTTTTTTTTTTTCATAACGCCTTCTTAAAGCAAGGGGTGATATTAATGTGTCTTTAAAGTTTTTCTATTATACGATTTTCCATCATGTCGAGTTACTGCCCTACCTACGGAACACACGTCATTCTTGGCAAGCTAGAAGAATAGATGAGATGAAGTATGAGATGGGGATGGAGCAGTGGTGGAATGAACAGAGGGCGAAACTGGAGAAATGTGAAGAAACCCCTATATCAGGCAGTGTCTGCCACACTCCTTACATTAGAGCCCCTGGCCAAAAATTGTTCTCCTGCCGCTGGCAGAAAACTGTTAAAATGTTTCATTTTTGTTATTTATTATCCAATAAAATGGAGAATAATACAAATTTATCTGTACGTGAAAAAAAATTTCCTGAATGACTAGTTTTTAAAAATTAGCGTTTGTTGGGTTTTAAAAAAACAAATGTTTAAACTGCCAGTCCTACCCTAGAGTATGTTAATGACTAAGCATTCCAAAGTAGGGGTGAGGAAAACTATGCAGTAGTTTCAGATGCACTACAGTGATGTTCTGTGTGCAGAGTACCACTGTGGCAGAAACCTGGGCTGGTCTGGTTCACTGTCGTTCAAGACTCCCCCAGAGGAGCACTCTTGGAGCCCCACCCTCGCAGTGTATGGTGACCTTGGCAATGAGAACGCCGTTTCCCTGTCCCGACTGCAGGAGGAGACACAGCGCGGCATGTACGATGCCATCGTCCACGTAGGGGACTTCGCGTACGACATGAACTCTGTAAGATGTGCATCCTTCTCTTTACTTGTCCCACCAGTTTTGAAAATTATGCAATGTTATTATGCTTTCCGAAAGTGTTTGCGAGTATAATTACAAAAAATTATCAAAGCAATTGAATATGTTGAGTGTAAGAACCAGTGGCTTAGAGTCGAGATAAATAGCTGGGGGCACTGTTAAAGGTTACACACACATGCACATTAAATCAAATAACCCACAAAATACACATACAGCATTAGTAGACACTCAAAAGAAACAANCGAAAGTGTTTGCGAGTATAATTACAAAAAATTATCAAAGCAATTGAATATGTTGAGTGTAAGAACCAGTGGCTTAGAGTCGAGATAAATAGCTGGGGGCACTGTTAAAGGTTACACACACATGCACATTAAAACAAATAACCCACAAAATACACATACAGCATTAGTAGACACTCAAAAGAAACAATATATGCACACAAAACCATTTTAATTAAAACCAAAACTATTTAACACACAAAACNGGTAGACACTCAAAAGAAACAATATATGCACACAAAACCATTTTAATTAAAACCAAAACTATTTAACACACAAAACCAGGTAAGACAAGATAGAACGTAGTTTGTGTAGCATTTTATTGAAGATGTACTCCTTTTGAAATTACTGAAATTAATGCCTAAACATTTGGACTCTGGGAATTTTTCCACCTTATGAAAAGAGTGAAAAATGTTACTGATATGATACCAAAGTAACATAAATGAGTCTTTCGACATAATGAATAAAGTTAAAAAATCAATGAATCTCTTCAAGGCATTTTACAAAATTAAATTATGGTAGTATTTGAAAATGTTCATATTCACTTAAAATTGCAAAATTGCATTAAACTGCACCAAAGTTTTGCTTAACCACAGTTTGACAAAAATGGTACATACTGAAGGCTATTATGTACACATGTCTTTCAGGACTTCAGTTACATTAATTTTCAACTTCAGGACGACATTTGGCACATTTCAATTTCAGCAACTTTGCGTGTACCATGCTGGGTCATTAGAANAATTTTCAACTTCAGGACGACATTTGGCACATTTCAATTTCAGCAACTTTGCGTGTACCATGCTGGGTCATTAGAACAATGAAGAAGCACATGTTAGGATGCACAACCATGCCTATAGCTGCTGATCTGCAATGNCATGCTGGGTCATTAGAACAATGAAGAAGCACATGTTAGGATGCACAACCATGCCTATAGCTGCTGATCTGCAATGTGACGAATATGCGTGGCTACTGAAGGGCTAGAAATTAAAAGTTTCTCGGGCCCTCTTCAAAATGCCTACTCTTCCTGTTGCTAAACTGCCATCCTGGTTTCAGGCTATCTTTTAATNGTTTCTCGGGCCCTCTTCAAAATGCCTACTCTTCCTGTTGCTAAACTGCCATCCTGGTTTCAGGCTATCTTTTAATAAAATTTCATGGCAGTAATTTTATGACCAAAAATCAGCAGTGATGCAATACATATCCGCTTAGTTTAAAGTAAAACCTATAGGTTATTTTTAAAAAAAATTTGGTGATGTGCTTTAGAGCGTTCCATTATTTAATGATATATCCTAACAAGGTGATTGTTATCTGAGCCTACTGAAACAACTATACAAAGTTTTACAAATCCAAATCAAGATAATATGCTCTTTACAATAAGAGGAAACTTTTAAAACACAAAAAGAAAAAATAATTATCTGTAGATTTTCGGTTTTATTCACTATATAATAATTTTTAACATTTTGACAGTGTTAATTATGTTTTGTAAATTATGTTGATATGTGCTTCAAATGTGCATTCTGCTGATGGTGTGTTGTTAGGAAAATGGCAGGATTGGGGATGAATTCATGCGGCAGATTGAGACAATCGCTAGCTATGTGCCATATATGACCTGCCCTGGAAATCACGAAGAAGCCAAGTGAGTACTGTATTCCAGTTGTTATATTTCTCAAGATGTCTTATGTAGTACAAGTGAGCGTTTCAATAAACTTTTTTCTACGTCTGATGGGGTGTGTTTTTTTATTTTTTTATTATTATCTTGCAGAATATTACAATGATAATGTAAGATACAGAAAAACTCCTATTTTACACTTTTCTAGGGGTAAAAGAAAAAAAATTGTGTAAATGAAGGGAAACACTAAATTGCAAGTTATTTACCTTTCTTTTGAAATAATTTTATATAAGCAATATTTACATAATAAATATTTTTATTGCAGTTTTTAATGCAATTGTACTATTTGTTTGAACAGTTACTTTTAGTTGCTATGGCTGTGCCATTGNATTTTTATTGCAGTTTTTAATGCAATTGTACTATTTGTTTGAACAGTTACTTTTAGTTGCTATGGCTGTGCCATTGCATTGGGTATATCTTAACAAATTAAAATATTAATTTTACAATTTTTGTAAGATAAATGAGTTTAAACAAAAATCCGTGAAGGTCCGGAATAAAATGTAAAGCAAGGTGCAAGTACTATATGAAATTGTTCATAAAAGTTACTTATTTTACATACGTAATCATATGCAGGACGTGAAATATGATTTTTCAGTCATTTTGTAAGCCATCNTAAAAGTTACTTATTTTACATACGTAATCATATGCAGGACGTGAAATATGATTTTTCAGTCATTTTGTAAGCCATCGAGATATTAGCACAGCAATTGCACATTGGAGCAACAGCGCAGCTATGTAGCAGATCACGCAGCTACTAAATGCTGGTGAAATAATTTGGCCATCAGTAGCGTTATTGCAGAATTTCATGATGTATGGCTTCTTAAAAAATAGTTTACAGATTCTCTTTAAACAAAAATAATCCATCAATTGTATAGTCCAAAAGCTTGAAATTGCAGTTGCTTCATTCTTTCAAAAATGCTGTCAATGATGCTGTAAAATAAGTAGCAGTCGTTTACACTGCAATTCTATTTTCAATACAAAAACTATCATGGCTCTGATTAACATTTTCAACAATTTTGCATGCATCTGCCATGCCATTTTTGTTGAACAATGGGATTAAAACATAATACTTCATTTATTTCAACAGAAAAGCATGTGCGTTATTTTGCTTCTTTAAAAAAAAGTGATTATTTTTGCAGAATATAATGGAAATACAGTGACTGAGAAGCTATTTGAAATTGATGAATTGAACTGTGGCTGTTAAAGAGAAGCACATGATGTAGTCATTTGCTTCCAAAAACACAATATTCTCTTTCGGTGGGGCCACAGTGGCTGAGAGGTTAGACTGCTCGCCTCCCACCAAGGCAAACCGGGTTTAATCCCCGGCCAGTTCACTCCAAATTTTTGCATGTGGGAATCGTACCAGACGATGCCGCTGGTTTTCTCAGGGATCTCCCATTTCCCTGCCCTTTCATTCTGGCACTGCTCCATACTCACCTCAATCACCCTCATCTGCTCTCAAGACCTCGCTGTTAAGAGCCGCCCAAATCTTTTCACTCACTCAGTCACACTTTTTCTCTTTTGGCAGAGTGAAATATATCTGTTTCATTGGAAACATAATTTCTAATGAAACAAAATTAACCTTCCTACAGAAATTTAATTTCCTACTGATGTAGTGGTTATGTGATTTCATATGTATTTAGGCTATTCACGGTAAAGTGAGCACTTCTGAAAGTCCTCTCGTTTGGAATAATAGTCTATGAATATATTTTATTCTAGCGTTAGATGTGTTAACTTCAGAGTGCTGTGGAATATACGCACTGTGTTTATTATTTACACATCAATATTTATTTAAAAAGGTGGTTAAAGGATGAAAAATGGCTGAAAGGAAAAAGTAACTAGGGCTTCAGAAGTGCTCACTGTACCGTGAGCAGTCTATACCATTAATTTTCTCCCAGGATTTTCCCCAATAAGTTCAGTGTGGATTACAATTAATGGCGACTTAGAATCTAATAAATACGGAACTTCTTTTGTAAAGAAATTTGTCTTTATTTTCTTAGACTTGTTAGTTAATTAAGAACATTTAAAAGATTTTTATGAGGCTAAAACTGTAGTGAATGGATTGTAATTAATTATGGCTCTATTTAGGNTTAAGAACATTTAAAAGATTTTTATGAGGCTAAAACTGTAGTGAATGGATTGTAATTAATTATGGCTCTATTTAGGAAATAAAACTTTTGTAATATTTTATGTTTACTGGAGTCTATGAATGACAGTTGTGTGAATGGACAATGCTTGCAGCAACTTCTCNGTTTTGTAATATTTTATGTTTACTGGAGTCTATGAATGACAGTTGTGTGAATGGACAATGCTTGCAGCAACTTCTCAGATTACCGCATGAGGTTTACAATGCCAGGCAACTCGGAGAGCCTGTGGTACAGCTTCAACATGGGGCCGGTGCACTTTGTGTCCATCTCGACAGAGGTGTACTACTACCTTGAGTATGGCCTGAAGCTGATCACCAAACAGTTTGAGTGGCTGCAGANCATGCTGGGTCATTAGAACAATGAAGAAGCACATGTTAGGATGCACAACCATGCCTATAGCTGCTGATCTGCAATGGGACGAATGTGTGTGGCTACTGAAGGGCTAGAAATTAAAAGTGTCTCGGGCCCTCTTCAAAATGCCTACTCTTCCTGTTGCTAAACTGCCATCCTGGTTTCAGGCTATCTTTTAATTAAATTTGATGGCAGTAATTTTATGACCAAAAATCAGCAGTGATGCAATACATATCCGCTTAGTTTAAAGTAAAACCTATAGGTTATTTTTAAAAAAAATTTTGGTAATGTGCTTTAGAGCGTTCCATTATTTAATTATATATCCTAACAATGTGATTGTTATCTGAGCCTACTGAAACAACTATACAAAGTTTTACAAATCCAAATCAAGATAATATGCTTCACAATAAGAGGAAACTATTAAAACACAAAAATAAAAAATAATTATCTGTAGATTTTCGGTTTTATTCACTATATAATAATTTTTAACATTTTGACAGTGTTAATTATGTTTTGTAAATTATGTTGATATGTGCTTCAAATGTGCATTCTGCTGATGGTGTGTTGTTAGGAAAATGGCAGGATTGGGGATGAATTCATGCGGCAGATTGAGACAATCGCTAGCTATGTGCCAATATATGACCTGCCCTGGAAATCACGAAGAAGCCAAGTGAGTACTGTATTCCAGTTGTTATATTTCTCAAGATGTCTTATGTAGTACAAGTGAGCGTTTCAATAAACTTTTTTCTACTTCTGATGGGGTGTGTTTTTTTATTTTTTTATTATTATCTTGCAGAATATTACAATGATAATGTAAGATACAGAAAAACTCCTATTTTACACTTTTCTAGGGGTAAAGAAAAAAAAATTGTGTAAATGAAGGGAAACACTAAATTGCAAGTTATTTACCTTTCTTTTGAAATAATTTTATATAAGCAATATTTACATAATACATTTTTTTTATTGCAGTTTTTAATGCAATTGTACTATTTGTTTGAACAGTTACTTTTAGTTGCTATGGCTGTGCCATTACATTGGGTATATCTTAACAAATTAAAATATTAATTTTACAATTTTTGTAAGATAAATGAGTTTAAACAAAAATCCGTGAAGGTCCGGAATAAAATGTAAAGCAAGGTGCAAGTACTATATGAAATTGTTCATAAAAGTTACTTATTTTACATACGTAATCATATGCAGGACGTGAAATATGATTTTTCAGTCATTTTGTAAGCCATCTAGTGATTAGCACAGCAATTGCACATCGGAGCAACAGCGCAGCTATGTAGCAGATCACGCAGCTACTAAATGCTGGTGAAATAATTTGGCCATCAGTAGCGTTATTGCAGAATTTCATGATGTATGGCTTCTTAAAAAATAGTTTACAGATTCTCTTTAAACAAAAATAATCCATCAATTGTATAGTCCAAAAGCTTGAAATTGCAGTTGCTTCATTCTTTCAAAAATGCTGTCAATGATGCTGTAAAATAAGTAGCAGTCGTTTACACTGCAATTCTATTTTCAATACAAAAACTATCATGGCTCTGATTAACATTTTCAACAATTTTGCATGCATCTGCCATGCCATTTTTGTTGAACAATGGGATTAAAACATAATACTTCATTTATTTCAACAGAAAAGCATGTGCGTTATTTTGCTTCTTTAAAAAAAAGTGATTATTTTTGCAGAATATAATGGAAATACAGTGACTGAGAAGTTATTTGAAATTGATGAATTGAACTGTGGCTGTTAAAGAGAAGCACATAATGCAGTCATTTGCTTCCAAAAACACAATATTCTCTTTCGGTGGGGCCACAGTGGCTGAGAGGTTAGACTGCTCGCCTCCCACCAAGGCAAACCGGGTTTAATCCCCGGCCAGTTCACTCCAAATTTTTGCATGTGGGAATCGTACCAGACGATGCCGCTGGTTTTCTCAGGGATCTCCCATTTCCCTGCCCTTTCATTCTGGCACTGCTCCATACTCACCTCAATCACCCTCATCTGCTCTCAAGACCTCGCTGTTAAGAGCCGCCCAAATCTTTTCACTCACTCAGTCACACTTTTTCTCTTTTGGCAGAGTGAAATATATCTGTTTCATTGGAAACATAATTTCTAATGAAACAAAATTAACCTTCCTACAGAAATTTAATTTCCTACTGATGTAGTGGTTATGTGATTTCATATGTATTTAGGCTATTCACGGTAAAGTGAGCACTTCTGAAAGTCCTCTCGTTTGGAATAATAGTCTATGAATATATTTTATTCTAGCGTTAGACGTGTTAACTTCAGAGTGCTGTGGAATATACGCACTGTGTTTATCACTTACACAGCAATATTTATTTAAAAAGGTGGTTAAAGGATAAAAAAATGGCTGAAAGGAAAAAGTAACCAGGGCTTCAAAAGTGCTCACTGTACCGTGAGCAGTCCATACCATTAATTTTCTCCCAGGATTTTCCCCAATAAGTTCAGTGTGGATTACAATTAATGGCGACTTAGAATCTAATAAATACGGAACTTCTTTTGTAAAGAAATTTGTCTTTATTTTCTTAGACTTGTTAGTTATTTAAGAACATTTAAAAGATTTTTATGAGGCTAAAACTGTAGTGAATGGATTGTAATTAATTATGGCTCTATTTAGGAAATAAAACTTTTGTAATATTTTATGTTTACTGGAGTCTATGAATGACAGTTGTGTGAATGGACAATGCTTGCAGCAACTTCTCAGATTACCGCATGAGGTTTACAATGCCAGGCAACTCGGAGAGCCTGTGGTACAGCTTCAACATGGGGCCGGTGCACTTTGTGTCCATCTCGACAGAGGTGTACTACTACCTTGAGTATGGCCTGAAGCTGATCACCAAACAGTTTGAGTGGCTGCAGAGGGACCTAAAGGTGAGTTAACAGCATTTTATGCAACAGTGAGAGTAAGATCGTGTAGTGTTTCTTAGTGAGTGCAAAGTCAATTTTCAGTAGCTTCTTGCAGAAAAATCAGTGGTCGATAAATTTATTTCAATATTCAGATGTCTTTAGAATGAAATACACTCATTTGCAAAAAAAAATATCACCCTGAAGGTGTCATTGCAGGGGCACGTGAATGGGTACAGGCACAGGATATGGTAGTATGTATACAGAGAACATCAAAATATTGTACCACACCAAGCATGTATTGCAGGGAACCAACACTTGCAGGATGTATTTAGTTTGGTGTTGGACCAAAGTAGCACAGAGACAGGCGGCAATACGGTCTGGCATGGATGCATACAGACGGATGTTCTCCTGAGTGAGATCCTGCTACCTCCAAATCTGCTGTAGTCGCTGCTAGCCGAAGTTACCGAACCCGATGTTCTTTATGGGTGAGAGGTCTGGGGACCTGGCTGGCCAAGGAAGCATATTGACATCACAAATCAGGCCAGAGATATCTCTGTTGTGTGAGGCTGGGCATTATCTTGCTGGTAAATGGGGTTGTCAAGTTGCACCAGGAAGAGGAGCACACATAGTCTGAGAATTTTTTGGACATATCGCCCCGCCGTCAGGGTTCCTTCAATCACCACCATTAGGGGTGCGGAATTGTATGAAATAGCACCCCACACGACTTGTCTTTTTGGAGCAGTGTGCTACTGTACAATGAAACGTGGATCACGGCGCTGGCCAGGACGTCTTGTATGTCCCGTAGTGGCACATCCGCACAAGCAAACCACTTTAAATGCAAAAGGGACACCTGTCGAGCTATGATGATACTGTGTGGCAAAACCTTTGTTGTACTAGTGCTATTCATTCATGGTGATAAAATTTTTTTGCAAATGATTTTATGTTGTTCAAAAATTTAAAATGCAAAGTTCTGTTGTATGAAACTGTAACTAAATTGAAAAATAATTTTACAAATGCCTAACCTTAATGAAATTTAAATGAAAAATCTTACAATTTTAACAATTTTTTAAATATATATATTATGAAACATATTGTAAGACTTGCAGCAACCTGTTTTCTTAATGAAATCGAAAATAAAATTTCAAAATTCTTGTTACTGTTCCAGCATAAAGTTTATTCTCAGTTTCTTCACACTCTTCGTCATAAATACTTTTTCAAGTATCATGGCATACCGGCACTGTAAACAGATGCAATTAACTATTCACGTTCAGTTTGTATTCACACTAAGGATGGGGTGACCGAATCCAAGATTCACAGAATCCTAGAGATTCGTAGATTCTTATGATTTGATATAAAATTTGTTCAAAGATTTTTTTATTTATTCGAAATTCCACAATTTATGTAATTCATTCCACAATATATGTAATTTGAAGTAAAGTTTCGCCAAAGTGTATGTAAAATTTAAATTATTTACATATTCTTCAGTAATTAAATTCTTGTGTAATAGAAATTCATTTTGTAGTTTGCTCATAGTTTTATTTCTAAGTTCTATGATAAAATTCAAAGTAAAATTAGTCTGAAGTTGAACTCTAATTGTAGGTGAATAGTGCATCTTGAGTTTTAAAAAAAATTGCTTTGTAGCAATCGTGTGGCGTAAAACACTTAAGATGGAATCAAATGTAATGTTGCAATAACGTTTTGAAATTTTTTTTGTGTAAATTNTGGGCGAGAGGTCTGGGGACCTGGCTGGCCAAGGAAGCATATTGACATCACAAATCAGGCCAGAGATATCTCTGTTATGTGAGGCTGGGCATTATCTTGCTGGTAAATGGGGTTGTCAAGTTGCACCAGGAAGAGGAGCACACATAGTCTGAGAATTTTTTGGACATATCGCCCCGCCATCAGGGTTCCTTCAATCACCACCATTAGGGGTGCGGAATTGTAGGAAATGGCACCCCACACGACACCTCTTTTTGGAGCAGTGTGCTACTGTACAATGAAACGTGGATCACGGCGCTGGCCAGGACGTCTTGTATGTCCCGTAGTGGCACATCCGCACAAGCAAACCACTTTAAATGCAAAAGGGACACCTGTCGAGCTATGATGATACTGTGTGGCAAAACCTTTGTTGTACTAGTGCTATTCATTCATGGTGATAAAATTTTTTTGCAAATGATTTTATGTTGTTCAAAAATTTAAAATGCAAAGTTCTGTTGNTATTCATTCATGGTGATAAAATTTTTTTGCAAATGATTTTATGTTGTTCAAAAATTTAAAATGCAAAGTTCTGTTGCATGAAACTGTAACTAAATTGAAAAATAATTTTACAAATGCCTAACCTTAATGAAATTTAAATGAAAAATCTTACAATTTTAACAATTTTTTTAATATATATATATTATGAAACATATTGTAAGACTTGCAGCAACCTGTTTTCTTAATGAAATCGAAAATAAAATTTCAAATTTCTTGTTACTGTTCCATCATAAAGTTTATTCTCAGTTTCTTCACACTCTTCGTCATAAATACTTTTTCAAGTATCATGGCATACAGGCACTGTAAACAGATGCAATTAACTATTCACGTTCAGTTTGTATTCACACTAAGGATGGGGTGACCGAATCCAAGATTCACAGAATCCTAGAGATTCGTAGATTCTTATGATTTGATATAAAATTTGTTCAAAGATTTTTTTATTTTTTATTTATTCGAAATTCCACAATATATGTAATTTGAAGTAAAGTTTTGCCAAAGTGTATGTAAAATTTAAATTATTTACATATTCTGCAGTAATTAAATTCTTGTGTAATAGAAATTCATTTTGTAGTTTGCTCATAGTTTTATTTCTAAGTTCTATGATAAAATTCAAAGTAAAATTAGTCTAAAGTTGAACTCTAATTGTAGGTGAATAGTGCATCTTGAGTTTTAAAAAAAATTGCTTTGTGGCAATTGTGTGGCGTAAAACACTTAAGATGGAATCAAATGTAATGTTGCAATAACGTTTTGAAATTTTTTTTATGTAAATTGTAATGGTAAAATCTTTAGTTATACTGTACATAAGATAGCTGGAAGTTACTTTTCTCTTCAGTTGGTATTTATATTATTGACATGTCATAAATCATAAAATATTCTCAAAAATTAACNAATATTCTCAAAAAATAAAACCAAATTTTAGAACCTTGAAAATGCTTAAAATGTTAGTGTTATGCTTGATGGGCCAGTATTGTGGCTGCTTACTCAGTCGGGTGTTCCCAGGAAGCATCCTTGCCGCAGAACCGCAAACTACGTCCCTGGATCATCGTGTACGGCCACCGGCCCATGTACTGCTCCAACAAACAACACTGATGACTGCGCGTACTACGAGACCATTACTCGCACAGGGCTGCCATTTGTCAAATGGTTTGTAGTCTTGTACTCTATAATTCAGTGTCTTTCTACAGCGTTTATTTATATTTAGGCTGTTCTAGTTATGTGTACGATTATCTTTAATTGCTGTAAATACAATTTTCACTCTTTAGCAAAAGATATGTTAAATTTTTTATGCTGTATCAATTATTCATTGTTTTTAATTAATTTCATTTTTTTTTTACTGTTCATCTATTCATTTACATATTTATGCCTTTAACACCTATAAAATAACCGTTTTCATTTGTATTAGTTTTAAATACTCCAGCACTGCTGGAAATCAAATACATGTATGTATATATGTTTGTTTGCAGCTTTTGTTGATAGAACAGTAGCTGCATTGTTTTTATTTATTTGGATGCTATGTTATTTGTGCAGCTTAGATTTCCCGCTGTGTAAGTCAGCACTTTAACCTAAAAATTGCTTCCTTTCTACTGTCTGCTGATAGTGATGGTTTGAATAACAACTTTTTGTGGTGATTCTTACAGAACGGTTTATTAATTTTTCGAAACAAAACACCTGTTCTCTTATCTGCTTCATTGTTCATTTTTGAGTCAACCATGTTTTCTGCAACTCGGTTAGCACATCCAATAAATTGTTTCAATTAGTTTTGTAACAAACCNTTTTTGAGTCAACCATGTTTTCTGCAACTCGGTTAGCACATCCAATAAATTGTTTCAATTAGTTTTGTAACAAACCAATAGATTGTGCTCGTTTTGAATAATATGGCCTGTCTCATGTAAAGTCTTCTATTTTTGACTGCCACTGTAGTAACGTGTTGTAAATGAAACTAACAATATCCCATGTACAGAATCCTACATCAGCTGATGCAGGAACCATCGAAAGTGATTTTCATATTTATTTTTCTGGCATGTTACATTTTGTATCAAAATTCAACATTATGAACAAATTAAAAATTTATTTAAATCAAAGACTGAGGTTGTGTTTGCAACTCTCGCATCAATTTCACTGAATGCAGTTACAGCTTTGTAATGTATTATTTCTATGTGCGGGGCAAGAAAGCTGCAACTTTGTCAAATGACATTTCCNAGTTTTGTCAGATAACATTTCTATGTCAATAAATGATGGATCGGAATGTCTTTTTATTGTTCATTGCAGTGATGAAAAATCTACTATATCTAGATCAATAACTTACTCATGAAGTCGCGTTTGAGCAACTTGAAGACATGTTTTGACAGTAGGGTAGAAACTCGAGACAGCAGGATACGTAGTCTGTTTGTTGGGTATCTACTACTTCTATTTGGTCTTTCAAAAAGTGGAAACCTTACATGAGATAAGNTGGTCTTTCAAAAAGTGGAAACCTTACATGAGATAAGACTGCACTATTACTGTACTTGGCCATTTGATCTTCAAAGTATTGGTAGAATGCTAAATTCATAGGTTATGGAATTTGTATTAAAAAAAAACCAAATATTTATGAATAAATTATAAAAATTAATTTTGTTTAGCCACAAGCAGAGTAATACTTATGACGGTGTGTTTCACTTTGACAACAAGTTCATTAAATACTAGTTGTGCCAGGGATGGTTCTCTCATTTGTTTGGCTTTCTTACAATGCAAATGAAAGTACCGTCAAAAAACTTCAAACTCTGAGCTTCATTAATCATTATGTTTTCATTTTTGATATGGTATTATTTTTTATATGTACTTTACTTCTAAGGTAAAAGTTTAGAAAGATTATTTGTATATTCTACTTTCATTTTATTCGTAATACTCATCTAAACCATAGTTGCTGTTATACATCATCATAGTACAGTCCCATTATGCATTGTCACGCTGTAGGGTAGGTGAAAAATGTGCGTAGTAGCAAGCTTGCACATTTTTGCTGGTATGAGTATTATTGGAACTGTGCATTACAGGTTTGGCTTGGAGAACATGATGTACAAGCACGGTGTAGACATGATGATCTGGGCCCACGAGCACTCGTACGAGCGACTGTGGCCGGTGTATAACTACACAGTGCTCAACGGCAGCTACGAACAACCCTACGTTAACCCCAATGCTCCTGTGCACGTCACCACTGGCTCTGCCGTAAGTTTCTCCTCCTTTTGCATTTTGAAAACTTAATTTTCTCAGGTTCTTGCATGGCATGTTTCCTCAACAGAATTTTTGCTTGTCAATCTGCCACTAAGGGAACAGTAAAATGGTACTCTGGCTTTAATAAATCTTGAAAAGTTGACAACTGTTGATGATAACATCCAGAAAATATCTGTGTGTATTTTATGGTTTGTTTGAGAATGGCCAGGTTTGGTGGAGATTGTGAAACAGAATATAAATTTGATACTACAGTGGCTCGAGGTGGTATAACATGGAAAATAAACAATAGGCATCGGAATGGAAATGTTTCCAATGCCAGTTACCACCCTCGCTCCTGAGCAATTCCACATTCATTCTCATTTGGAAGACGACATATTGTTTCAAAGTCTCTGGGCATAGCGTGTGCCGCATGTGAATTGCATATTAGTGCAACTAGTGCCTTCCAGCCAGTGTCTTGTAACCACAGAATAAAATCTTATTTATTGTGCCATAACTGTCTAGGAGTCATCGTTTGAGACCCTATCTCCGGCCGGCCAATCCACTGGAGGGGGAAGATCTAAAAATGAACAGCATGATACGACGGCAGCCTGGTGCCATTGTCTCTTGCCTCCCTCTTACACCCATGCCTTGGTCCGCTTCCGTTATCTGTCTCCCTCATGCTACCCATCACTCCTTAACTTCAGCCAGCAGCAATATTTTATTACAAAAGAAACAGGACTCTGCTTCTTTATTTTACAGCATGGGTCTGGTATTTTTTTTTGCTACCAANACAGCATGGGTCTGGTATTTTTTTTTGCTACCAAAGATAAAACAACACAGAGTGCATCACACTTAACAAAAAAAGTTTGCTAAGGGCTAGTATTGATTGTGCCCAAATGATATNCAGAGTGCATCACACTTAACAAAAAAAGTTTGCTAAGGGCTAGTATTGATTGTGCCCAAATGATATAAAATGGCAGTAACGCTAGTGATGCGCCACATACACTGCGACTTTAACGCTGTGTGCAACTACTGTGTTTCGTACTATCTATGACCAAGTTGGCATGTGTTGTTAACATTTTGAGCAGTAAATTAACTTCATTGTAGAAGGGTTCTTTTAAATTTATTTATTTTAAAACTATGCTCCCAAATGTTTTTTGGTATGTCGAGGTTAAAAATGTATTATTCTTCTGGATGTTTGGCAGGACTAACTATATATTTCGTTGTATGAAGTATTTAGTTAAATGGAATATTCATTAGAAGTGTTTTTACCTTATTTGACTACAGAAAAATGGGAAGAATGCTTTTAGGTTTTACATTTTAGAATCTATTATGGGCATGTTTATGTACTTTTGCTCTTATTTATGTAACGATGTATATACTGTAGAATTTATGTGGCGAACAGTATAAAAAATAACTTGGAGAAACATTACTTTGTTATTTATGTACAGCACACCTTTGCCTATTATTATAAACTATTTTTATATTATAGAAAATTGGTTAAAAATATATTAAACATAANATACAGCACACCTTTGCCTATTATTATAAACTATTTTTATATTATAGAAAATTGGTTAAAAATATATTAAACATAAAATGTATTGGTTACATCACATAAATAGTATAATTACTTATAGTTAGTGGCAGTGATATTTCGCGAAAAGATTTTGAGACAAGATACAGTCCAAAGAACAAGATACAGTCCAAAGCACTGTAGGGTCTTCCACCTTCTTTGATTGGCTGAAAAATATTCTGGCCCGTGTTAACCGTTTGCGCACGAATCTCGAAGGTTCAGTGTTGGAGTTACTTAGTCCTGAGTGGCTTGATCAAAGACGGACACGGCACCAGCAGCCAATGGAGGTATAACAACAGCTGAGGTGTGTATATAGTATTGAAGTCTACTGCGTGCTCCAATTTTTACGTGAAAAGTCACTAGCCCTACTTATAGTAAACAAAATTGCCTAANTGTCGAGGTTAAAAATGTATTATTCTTCTGGATGTTTGGCAGGACTAACTATATATTTCGTTGTATGAAGTATTTAATTAAATGGAATATTCATTAGAAGTGTTTTTACCTTATTTGACTACAGAAAAATGGGAAGAATGCTTTTAGGTTTTACATTTTAGAATCTATTATGGGCATGTTTATGTACTTTTGCTCTTATTTATGTAACGATGGATATACTGTAGAATTTATGTGGCGAACAGTATAAAAAATAACTTGGAGAAACATTACTTTGTTATTTACATACAGCACACCTTTGCCTATTATTATAAACTATTTTTATATTACAGAAAATTGGTTAAAAATATATTAAACATAAAATGTATTGGTTACATTACATAAATGGTATAATTACTTATAGTTAGGGGCAGTGATATTTTGCGAAAAGATTTCGAGACAAGATACAGTCCAAAGCACTGTAGGGTCGACCAGCTTCTTTGATTGGCTAAAAAATGTTATGGCCCGTGTTAACCGTTTGCGCACGAATCACGAAAGTTCAGTGTCGGAGTTACTTAGTCCTGAGTGGCTTGATCAAAGACGGACACGGCACCAGCAGCCAATGGAGGTATAACAACAGCTGAGGTGTGTATATAGTATTGAAGTCTACTGTGTGCTCCGATTTTTACGCGAAAAGTCACTGGCCTTACTTATAGTAAACAAAATTGCTTAAAAATGGTTAAGTGATAGAGCTTGGCTAGAAGGGATTTGTAGCTGTTAGGGGTGGAGTCTTCATACTCTACAGAGAATGCTACTGGTTGCCTGCGAGTGCTGTTTTGTTCCAAACTAGCCCTAGCCATAATAGATGATGACTACATTATTTCTATTTCCTATAACCAACGCGAGCTTGTGGCAGTGGAATTCTCAAACTAGTCTTCTGTAAGCCAGGAGCCTAGGTAGATACTGGTTCCAGTGAAAATACAGGAAGTTGTGTACAGTAAATCCTGTTTACTCACTTCTGTGGGTTGATAAAGTTTTGATGAGGAACCTGTGTCTAGAAATGTAAAATTATGCGNTAATCCTGTTTACTCACTTCTGTGGGTTGATAAAGTTTTGATGAGGAACCTGTGTCTAGAAATGTAAAATTATGCGCTACAAGGATGACACACATCAGGATATTCCAAACTTCTGTTGCAAAGTAGGCAACCTAACTTGAAAACTGGTGATGTCTGGACATCACCTGATGCCACATGTCTTCTGTTTAGAATCTGAGGTAACGCTTTGACCATCTTTCCATTAGACATTCAATTGTTGGTGAACGTAGTTCAGTACAGGATGGCTGCCGAATAANTAACGCTTTGACCATCTTTCCATTAGACATTCAATTGTTGGTGAACGTAGTTCAGTACAGGATGGCTGCCGAATAAACGTTTGCTGAGAACACGAACATGTCGTACATTTACAGAGAAGTCGAACGCAATGGTAGAGCTGCTGAATGTCTGCATCAGGAGGATTTTCCACATTGCGCGACTCCATCGTGTACAATTTTTGCCAGATGAGAACAGTGGTCGCGAAAAAGGAGAGGCAACTGTGGTGCTCCACGGAGGCACTATATTCTCGACTTTCAAGGGGAGGTACTTCAAGTTGGAGAGAATCTGTCGACAAGTACTCGAGCCATTTCACAAGCCATGAATGTGTCTTGTAGCAGTTGCTGGCGCGTTCTGCATGAACAGCAGCTACACCTTTGCCATCCCCAGAGGGTGCACACAGTGAGTCTGGCAGATTTGTGTGCCATGTGTCAACATCGGTACTTCGTTCCTTCACTGTTGTATGGATATGCCCAAGTTTTGACTGCGTATTCTTTTCATCAATAAAGCACATTTCNCACTTCGTTCCTTCACTGTTGTATGGATATGCCCAAGTTTTGACTGCGTATTCTTTTCATCAATAAAGCACATTTCACCAAAGAAGCTGTTTTAAACCGTCAAAACAGCCATATTTGGGGTGAAGAAAACCCTATTGCCACATATTCCCATAGATTTTGGCTTTTTTCGATCATGTAATTGGATCATACATTCTTTCTTACTGCCGCCTAACAGGTCCCATCTACTTGTCAGTCTTGCAAGAAGAACTGGTGGAGTTGATATACGTAACTTCNCTTACTGCCGCCTAACAGGTCCCATCTACTTGTCAGTCTTGCAAGAAGAACTGGTGGAGTTGATATACGTAACTTCGGTTTCTTTTGTAAATGTGGTGCAAAAAAGTATGCAGCATCCAATGTTACAGTTTTTCTAATTGATTGGAAACAAGGGAGGTTGCAGAAAGCTTTTGTGCTATCATTTTATATATAAGTTGTTGCAGGAGGCCATCAAACACTGAAATTTTGCTCAGAAAAATTAAGCTGTGTTCAGTGTTAAAGTTATTGTAATTGATTGGCGGCAAAGGTGGTCACAGATACCTTTTTGTGGTATAATTTTATTTGTAAGGTGTCTGTTTATTAATATAATTTAATATTTCATTAAAATATGCTGAGATTTTTTTTGCAAGAAACTTCCAAACATTGAATTTTTGCTTGTAAAAAAAGTAGGCTGTGTTCACTGTTACCATTTTTATAATTGATTGGTGACAAAGGAGGTTGCAGATACACTTCTGTTGAATCGTTTATTCGGAGGATGTCTGTTCATTAATATAAATAAAAATTTGGTTCAAATATGCAAGAGGCAACCAAACATTGAATTTTACCTTTTAAAAAAGTAAGCCATTTTCAATGTTACAGTTTTTGTAATTGTTTGGCTTGCAGATACCCTTATGGGGTATCATTTTATTCAGAATATGTCTTAACTATTGAATTAAATTTGTATTTAATTTTTGCGCTAGACACGATTAAACACACACTTTTGCAAAAATTTGCAAATTTTAATTTATAGGCATTGGGAATGGATCAAAATCTGTTAGAAATCCAAAATATCTATAGTGACTGTGACCTGTCATAATGACCTGATTTCTGCAAACCCTGAGGGGTTGTTTTAGTAAGCTTCTACTACACTTATGTAACATTGCACTATTAATGAAAATATTTTACAGGTATTTTTGTCAGTCATAATGCATTAAGGCCATGAATATGAACATGGAAATATCCTAACAAAATTTTGACCACATGTACAGTGCAATTTGCTCCATTTTGTACTACATGTTTAACATGAATGCCAAAACTTTGAAGCATGCAATTGTACTAGCACACATTAGAGTGCTTATCTATACAGTGAGCCTGTGTGTGCGCTGTTAAATGCTAGATGGCTGTAGAGTTAGTTGAATGTGCAACTGAACATTAGAAGTTTTCATTGTTTTTGGATTATACCAAAATAAAATTGTGTATCATATGGTATGTGATGTTACTTGCATAGAAACGACAAGAATTTCTTATATGATTTGCATGAATTTCTTTTTTGTAAACATAGGCATTTTTTATTTTCATATGTCCAGATGTATGTATATGGTTTTGATGCTGTTCTCAGGGTTGTAAAGAGGAACATGATATATTCAAGAAGTTTCAGCCTAAATGGTCAGCATTCCGAAGTGATGACTACGGTTATTCTCGCCTCAAGGTTTACAACTCGACCCACCTCTACATGGAATATGTTTCAATGGACAAGGTAATCCTACACACTACCATTTTTTCTGTAATTGTTTCTCTTCCCCCCCCCCCCC
>NQII01008960.1:44128-62951 GCA_002778355.1 Clitarchus hookeri | reverse complement strand
CCAACGTTTAACGAAAAACAAGTTTCTTAAAATTTATAATTTCCTAAATTATTTTATTGCTAATTTTCTTTACTTTTGTTTGTGATTCTATTTAAGGGAACTAAACTGATCTTCGTCCCTGAGTACTGCCATTACTTACCTCTCTCGTTTTTTTTCTTCCCCCAGAAGTGTTTACTTCACCATTACGCCATCATGATGCTCGTCCAAGTATACTTTAAATTACGACACATTGATACACTGGGGCATATTAACGGTTCATATTTTTGGAACGACTACAACAAATTTGATGATCAATATAAAAATTTAGGCTTTAATGTATGATTTTATAGAAAAGATACACTAATTTTCTTATTATTGCAGGAATTTTTTTCCCTGGTGAAAATCCGTAATAAACCGTTGGTATTATTTAATTGTTTTTTGTCAAGACAATGAATAATTGCAAATGTTTTACATTTATTTTCATTAGTCTATGCATGTACATGTATCCGACGAGAAGTTGATGCAAAAGCCAGATTTTTGTGAAAATCATGAAGTAATATACACCGCAAACATGAAAAAATAACTGATAAACGCATGCTTAATAAGGGGTGAGTGATCAGAGAACTGCAATTTTTTATAATCGACATAGTTTAATTTGTGCCAGATCTTAGCAAACTTTGTTTTGAAGCCAGCGTGACCATTTTTATAGCATTTCAAGAAACACAAAAGCAAATGCCAGGTAAAGACAGCCCTGGTTGTAGAACTTTAGGAAAATAGTCCAGTCACAGTTTTATCACAGTTATGTCACGCTTTTCTAAAATTCTGCTTAAGTTCTACTTCCAGGTTATTCCTCCGCCTCATGCAAACAAAGCTTAACCTAGTATAGAAAATTACACCACAGGGACAACGCACCGCATTCGTGCGCGCTCTGTGTAATAATATTTTACATAAGAACTACTTATTACTAGGCAATACCAACACATCTATATTACCTCTGTTTTTATTGACATAAATTTCGAATTAAATGTTACCATTTATAAATACAATATAAATAAAAGATCAATTGAACCAAAAGTAAGGTACTTTTATATTAAATTGAATATAAAACGCTTGTGATGCAAGGCATATTTAAGAAACAAATAAACACTTCTTAAATGGGATGGTTTTTGAAAGTTTCTATATTTAAAAAATGTGAATAATCTGTGAATAAATACCACTTGTTTATCTCTAAATGCAAGTTCCTGAGTATTGGTAAAATATTTGTGTGTCATAAATTACAAGGCACGGAANATTGACGTGTGTCTCCCGCGGTTACTTCAAAGAGCTCGGAAAAGTAGGGGGGGGGTGGGGAGTGCATAAAAGACCAAGGAAAGGAAAGAAAACTATGTTGAAATCGTTTCCCGAAACGATTGTCGAATTATGAGCAGTTTTCGCTGGCCTGCTTCACCACAGAGCCGATACCAAGCCTCATTTTGTATAGCGTGCTTAAGGTTCACTACAAATCATTAGCGTAATTTATGCACTTTTAACGATGTTTATATTTAGCTTCCTTTCACACGTCTCTTTCGTCTATCCTTCTCTCTCTCTCTCTTTACTGTCTGAAGTAACAGCCGTATAAAAACTTGATAGGGGGTTTATTTGATGTCTAACANTTCTCTCTCTCTCTCTTTACTGTCTGAAGTAACAGCCGTATAAAAACTTGATAGGGGGTTTATTTGATGTCTAACATACAAATTACTCGCCACTGCCAAGCCACACGATTATTTTAGGGCCGCACTTATTTTGAAATGATTTCTATGACAGCTCTTTACTGTGGATACCTTGTCATGGCCAATAACCAGGCTTTGTATATGGCGTATGAGTCCGTAACTGCCCAGGTTATGGTTGATGTGTCGTTTCGTTTCAACGCGGGTTTGCGATTACAGCGCAGTGACCTGGACCTACCTCAAGTTGACAAGTTATTTGATAGCTTAATTATCAAGGATTCTTAAATATTTTAAAGCTCGTTAACACTTCCACGTTTTATGTAGGCAATAGCGACAAGTATATACGCAGTAAAGCTTTACAGTATAGTGAATTTATAAGGTGCTGATATCAAAAAGTGCTTGAAAATATCTGTATGCTAAAATATCAATTTTATTCCTGCTGATAATTTACTAACCAGACCTTTAGCCACTTTATTTAAACGGCAAATTCCATACCGGAAAAATTTCAATATGTTAGCAACTGCGCAAAATTAATTTCAATAGCTGTCTACTATGTTGATTTTAAAGTAGGTCTAAAGCTGTTTTTTAGATAGTAAATAATAGATCAGTTTTATGGGTTGTCTATATTTCATTCCAAANTAAAGTAGGTCTAAAGCTGTTTTTTAGATAGTAAATAATAGATCAGTTTTATGGGTTGTCTATATTTCATTCCAAAAATGTGCTTTTCTTCCTGACGCATACATAATAATTAAGCGAGATTGGGTTGTAAATAATTTACACATTCAAGTTTAAATTCATAAAATGTGGGTTTTGCATTTAAAGTCTCTTTTAAAAGTAAGCTGTTTTCCCAGAGGCTTTTTAGGCTAAAATCGGTTACTGGAGTTACGTTACAGTCTTAGAAATTTGAAGAGCACAGAAAAAAATTAGCTGTGTGGCAATAAGTAACCGATGGCAAAAATGGTTTTCCAAGTTATGGACGATGAAACATTGGTCAACACTCTAAATGTGATAACTATAAATAAACATTATGAAAGTAAGTTGTACAAATTCCAAAGGGCGGTGTTTGTGGGTAAAGACTATTCAGAAGAATTTGCTTAGAGATTCTTCCAACTCTCCAGCTTTAGCTGTTATTGCATTGAAAAATTTGCCACTCGTCTATCTTCAAGTCAAACTTTTCTTTTAATTACTAAACAGTTAACAACATATTATTATTTGAAACTTTATTTTCCGTCATCTGTAAAAAAAACTTGGTTATTTTCTTAAATACCACGCACAATTGACTATGCTTACAACAAAGGGCGTAATAGTGCCATAAATAAAAATTGTGATATAATATAAACATTATAGTTTTGCAACACTGCGCAAAGTAAAAGGTTTTAAAAAAATTTGATTTGCTATTATTAATTTCTTTGAGTGACATGTAACCTGGTTACCTATCACAGATACACTAATATCAGAGGTTCTCACGAAAATAAATAAATAAATCGTCCAATAATAGTGAATAGTTGATTCTTTGCCACATCTCGATTAGGTCGATTTATCTAGGGTCACTGGTTTCCTGGTAATGGCATCATAAAACTGGACGCAGTTACTCGTTCTAAGAGAAGACCTGTTCGTAAATGACGTCAAGTTTGCGTAATGCGCCCAAAAAAAAAAATTAAAACCGCTGTTTTACAGCAGCGTTTACAACCAGTAATCTAACGCACAGTGGTCTTTGTATTTTAATGGAACTTATCATTGCTCGCCAGTTATAATTCAGATAGTTGCATTGGCTACTTCATATCAGATCTGTACGCATATAAACAGGTACAAAATAATTCTAAGTATAATTGCGAAAAATCTTCCCGGTGTAATATGTCATTATGTTTTAATAAAAAATTTGAGACTCAAAACATTATATTGAGAATCAGGGTAGCCAACTCATGCAATTTTCGTAGGCGAAAACGATTCCTTACTCGATTACTTGATTCTGACTGGCTAGGAAAAACATTTAATATTCTTGTTAACGTCAACTGTACAAGATCACATTTAATTGCAGTACAATTTATGCGATTATCAAAATTCATATGATATAAGTATATGGCACCACAGAAGCAGCATACGAGTGACGTAGAAGTGAAACAAGTTTGGTATACCCTTTTGAAACTGTTTACATTAAAATAATATATTCACAATAGAAGGGGGAAGATGCGACCCTTCACCTCCCCCCACAATATCTCCCAAACCAACCCTTCCCTATTTTTTATATAGACCTGCACACAGGTTTCCATGAAGTGGTGCAGAAACAATAAATTATCTGACGAAAAAAAAAAATTTGAACCTGGGTTTGATGTATGCATTTTCTTGTAGGATCGCAAGATTTTGAATATTCACAACACCGTCTTTTGTAAATCTACAACATTGCTACTATCAAAATAACCTGGTCGACAGTGAACAACGTAATTGGTTTTTGTTTGAATTTTCAGCAGACTGGCCCTTTTCCATGAATAAAATACTTCGTCTAACTTCAAAATATTCCTGTTGTAGTAAAATTAGGTTGGAGGAAGTGCACGAAAATCACGTAACGTTAAGTCTGGATAAACCACACGCACAAACACGTGAATTTCATCGTTAAGAGGGTTTTGAAAGTTCCTACCAAGCCTAGGTAGTAATCATTTCTGATACTAGTACTGAAGCAGGTATTAGTCACCATAGTCTAAAGTACAACGAATGGTATTAAATGTAGAAGATCTTGCTCAGAAAAGTTCCAAACTCGTTGCTAGCAATGGTAAACAAGCTGGCGTAGAAGTGTGTTCTCATCGACGCTGCTAAACAAATCCGTCTTCAATCACTTGGGAATTATAAAACACGTTTGAGTGGCTACATAATGATTATCAGTGAAACGCTTTTCGCTGAAAATTCAGTTAACGAGGTATTACTGTCTGGAAAATCACTCGAATGCAATGGTAGTAAGCATCCTGTTTAGCACCCTCTATTGTAAATCAGTACAAAACAATTACTAGCTAAATTTCACAAGATACAATTATATTATAGCCTAGATAAGCCCCTGTGGAAATTTTCCTTATGTCAAACTCTCCCATAAGAAATCTCGTTTTGTTCCTAATCTGAATATGATAAACCTTACGTAATGTAACGTAAATTTTGCTGTCAGGGTCACGAGTCCTGGCGGCTCACGTCCCAAGATGTCTGCGCTTGGACCGACTGTACGGCCCGGCTTGCGACAGATGATATTAGTGACGGCCCGGCTTTATACAAACTCTTACAAAAATATTCGGCGCGCATTGGACAGCGCGGAACTGATCATACGGAGACAAATGTTTTCAGCACGGCATCAGGCTGCGGCAGGCTGCGCGCGCATCTGTCTCTCCCCTCGCCGGCAGTACTCCCGCTCCTCTTGAATTCATTTGCCAGCGGTTGTGACACTCAAGGTGGATTCACGATCAAATACTGAAAAATCAAAACGAACTTACGACTCGTTAAGTACACAGAAAATAAGTTTTTGCAGTTTGTGATTGATCTAGCGACTGTTAAGTCTAGAAAATCAGAATTAGGAAACAGCCAAGCACGTCGTACAGGGGGTAATTTTTCAAAGGCTTGATTCGAAAAATGTGAATAAACCGGGAATAGACTATTCCTTACTATTGAGCCTCTCTTCGATACGTATCTAAGGACCTCAGAGTCAATAGCTGAAGAAAATTATTTTGCGAAATTATCTGATGTGCGTTTGGCTTGGAAACTTTCAGATTTTTTCCAGTGCCTGCTCCACGTTCATGAAGTGTTTTGACAGATGCGGGCGTTCTTCATTCGTTCTCAGAGAGTTGAAATGTGTCTGGAAAAAATTCCATCCCGTCAAAGTAAAGTTACAACCTTTCTAAATATATCTATACGTCAAATATTTCCTAGGAATTACTGCCTCTGATATTAGAAACTATTTAAAGAAAGGATTAAATGCTTGTCAGTTGCAACGTGGAAACAAATTATTCGTGATGTCTTCATGTTGGCCTGAGCTCCAGAAAAAATGATAGTGGCTTAACTTCATAGGAAAAATAATCTTGGGAAATTTATCGATGGTATAAATTATATATGTTGCTTTACAATACATTACACTAACCAGGATGTTGACAACAAATGCACAACAATGATTTTGCCCAACTGTATGTGATACATATTATATAAATAAGAAAAAAAAATGGTGTTGGAATTAAAGCTTGAAGTAAATGTAGGAGATTTGTCGTAGGTAGACCAGAGTATACCTCCGAAATAAATAATTAAATCAATACGACCTAGATAAAAATAATTCACTTTTATTGACTTCTACTGTTGTTCGAGATAAATTATAATTTTTGTTTCCGTCTGTGCAAGGAAATTAATCGGAACGCCATTCTAATGGATGAGGACTCCGAAGGCNAAATTATAATTTTTGTTTCCGTCTGTGCAAGGAAATTAATCGGAACGCCATTCTAATGGATGAGGACTCCGAAGGCTGGAGCCCTGCCATCACTTACCGATAGGAGGAATGTAAAACCTTCCCTGGAAAATATTCCCCAGTGTGCCTTACTGGATTTCAACACACAACCTCCCAAATGCGAAGCTGGAATTCTATCGCATTGCNAAATATTCCCCAGTGTGCCTTACTGGATTTCAACACACAACCTCCCAAATGCGAAGCTGGAATTCTATCGCATTGCGAAGCAAGCTTAGTATCTTGAGACGAAATTTTTTTAATATATTTCAAAATTTACTCCTTTTTCAAGATTTTCATGCACATTCTTAAAGGATGTTCGCGGTAAAGTAGGCGCTTTTGAAATAAACCTTTGAAAAATGTCACTGCACCTACCTGCGTATATTTTGACGGACACGCTGGTTGCCATGCGCCCACTGAAGTTGGCAGCGGTGGAGGGGAAGAAGTTCCATGTTTTAACCTTAAATAACAAATTTTAAGTAAACTTTCATGAATACTGAAATATTTTTTTTTTTACTTTCTGTTTTTTAATGTATAAACTCTAAGTTTTTATAAACATGAATTTGTTCTTTTTGGGAAGGAAACCCAGTTACTAAGAAAACCCTTTGTATAACTACAATAAGTTTTCATGCAAAACCTTTAAAGCAAATATTTGCAATATTACAATAATGCACATAAAATTATCAGTTTTTTCTGCTAGAAAACAAATGACATAAAGTATTAAGATAGAATAACTAAAAAAAAAATCAAAATATAATTTACGAAAAAAAAGCTACACTTTTTTAGCACGGGGATGATAACCTATCATTAACCACAAGGCCAACTTAACTTACGCCCTTAGTACTTATTTTATAGTAAATATAATTCCAAGTACCTACAGAATATTAAAGAAGTTATTTGATTAAGAAGAATACATTTATTTCATTTCAAGAGTTCTGTGTAGCTAGAAAAAATGAACAGTTAATGAGTAATACGGTCACATTTTATTGAAATTGTTGTTTTATTATGATTATTTAAGTGTTTTGAAGTGTTTCACGTTGTTCAAACATGCAATAAATTTCTTTTTGCACGCAACTACACTTTATATCACCCATAGTTTTTGCACAAACATCTATTGCTCCTCTATTCACAAAGTAACGAAACGGGACACCTACTAATCAAAAAGTGGTATTAAATAGCTTTTTAAAAATTTTGATTCTCTAAAACGGGCACATAAAGATAAATTCTAAGCAAATTCGTTTCCCTGTTACTTACTCACGAAAGAGAAAAGACATGTTGAGGAAACCAACAGATCGTACTAGGATTTTTAATTATTGAAACAGCTTCGAAAATTTACAACTAGAGTAAATTAGAAACAAAATTTATTGTTTTTTTAGTAAATATTTAATTTAGATATACTTTTTATACATACATCCTTATCTGTTTACTGGTATGTACAGTACCCTGTAACAACCAGATCGGGTAGGGCCTAATATTATACATTGCAATGTTCGATTAATATGGCGCTTAAATGAACTACATCTTAAACTGCATGTTTAACTTTTAATTTTTTTCTAACTTGTACACTGTACAATTTTGTAAGCCTATTTTGGCATGGCCCGTACTTATCATTTAAAACTGACTTCTCCTTGAAAGAAAGAAAGAAAAGCAGGGACTCAGTGGAATGTGAGATAACGTATGAGAAGTGTACTAAGAAGGTAAACTTGCTTTAGCGAAGTGTATTTTCGGACAGCAAATATAGCAACTATCATTTTAGACATAAATCGTATTCTTACGTCGCGTCGTGTGGACTAATTGTGTGAGATCCCAACAGAGTACAAACAAAGAAGTTAAACCAATAAATATTTCAGCCTCGCTTATCTCAGATATCTTTCATAAAGAAACGCAATTAGACGTAGGTACTTACAGAGCTTACTCGACTTATTGAGAAGCCAATAATCATATCATATTGTGATTGGAGGTAACAAACACAACAGCCTAGGACAATGTAAGTTCTGAGAGCTCGGAATCTAGAGTATAAAAGTGTATTAAATTACTTAGACCAGTTGCTATAAAACATATATTTTTGCTCTACTTTGGAATAGGCCTACCTACAAATGTTGTCTTCGTAGGCTATATAATTAATACATTTTATTAAATGATATAATTTTATTGATTAATTTTTTTTTTGCAGTACGTACTTATTTGACACTAAATTTTTCTGAAATACTTTGTCTCGGGGATTTCCTAAGTTAAAATAAAAAATCTAGAGTTATTATATGGTCATTGAAAAATTACATTTTTTACTGCTTTCTCAAGCAGAAGTTTTAACAATTATATTACTTATAAACTGTTGTTATAAATCAATGTATATACATATCCTTCAAATAGAACAGCGAATACTGTAGTTGGTTCGAGAAAAACTGCTGAGGATTGAAAACAAAGCCTGAAACACAGGTTGGTTGGGCACACGTGATGTGTGGTCGACATCGCCTTGCACCACACGCTCATATTTGCCCTTTTAAAACTCACTTAAAACGTTTCAAGTGGCGATACTTCTTTTTCTCGAAGGGAGGAAGACGTGCNATATTTGCCCTTTTAAAACTCACTTAAAACGTTTCAAGTGGCGATACTTCTTTTTCTCGAAGGGAGGAAGACGTGCTAAGTAAGAATTGAAGGCACGGGAGGCAAACAACTTTAAAGCACTTTCATGAGAACTGTTAATTTATGGAACGCCTATTATTTGTGGAACGTGCGTTTCTGAAGGTATGTGACTCTTTTTCGGTTTTGTTTATTTTACTTTTCTTATTTTCTTTCCGTTTCTTCGACAAACACATACTCTTTCTTGTACTTGTGCTTTTTATTTTGAAGATGTCTATTTCGGTAAAGTCCCTAAAGAAAGTCTTGGTATACTTTATTTTATATAGTTTTTTTTAAGTAAAAGAGTGAGTTCGATTTTGGTGTGAAGTTTTACAGTAATAGTAAACATCTTTAAAAAGCTATATCATTAGTTTATGAAAATAAAATAAAACCCATTTAACTACTCTCTGTATTAGAGGGCCTAGAAGTTTTATTTTCCTAAATAAATAACTTAAGGTACTTTTTGAGGGAATATGGAGGTTAGATTTCAGTGAAATGCACAACCGTTTCTATAATAACAAAACGCGGACAACGAAAATTTAATAACATTTGATTTATTTAATGTTATAATTTAAGCCCATTATGGATAATGTACTGTAAACCAAAAATATCTTACCACTTATCCAAGACTGTTTAAGTCAAAAGAGGGTTCGTTAATGAATAGGTTAGCCTACAGATAGGGGCAGTGATATTTCGCTAAAATATTTCGAGACAATATACAGTCTAAAGCACTGTAGGGTCGCCCAACTTCTTTGATTGGCTGAAAAAAATGTTCTGGCCCGTGTTAACCGTTTGCGCACGAATCACGAAGGTTCAGTGTCGGAGTTACTTAGTCCTGAGTGGCTTGGTCAAAGACGGACACGGCACCAGCAGTCAATGGAGGTATAACAACAGCTGAGGTGTGTACATAGTATTGAAGTCTATTGTGTGCTCCGATTTTTACGCGAAAAGTCACTGGCCATACCTATAGTACATTCGCAGTATTTTCACACTTTTGAATCAAACCTTTGAAAAATCACCCTATGTATGACATGTTTGTATATTTCCTAAATGCGTCACGTACGACACGCTTTTAATACTTCTGTCAACATAAAAGTATCACACTTTTGGTCGAGTTGAACGTGTACTAATAATTTACGTATAAAGTTTAACAATTCTTTTATGATTAACATGAATAAAACAGACATATAATGCGTTGAAAGAAATAGTTCATATGCAAAATATTGTTACAGTCAATTCACGGTTTTCTAAAGCTGTTCTTTAGTCCTACTTACACGTTATTCCTCCGCCTCATGCAAACANGTTACAGTCAATTCACGGTTTTCTAAAGCTGTTCTTTAGTCCTACTTACACGTTATTCCTCCGCCTCATGCAAACAAATCTTAACTAAGTCTAGAAAATTACACCTAAGAGACAACGCACTGCACTTGTGCTCACTCAATTTAATAATATTTTGCATGAGGACTACTTATTACAAATAACCAACACGCATATTTTCTGTTTTTTTTTTCACAGGTCTATTAATTATAAATGAAAGATTATGATGCTTAGGTAAAATATTAGTTAACGTTCGATCTAACAAAAAAATAAGATACTTTTACGAGCAAACACAAGTATAAAACACTTGTGATGTACGAAGTATTTAGGAAACATCCAAAAAAGTCGTGCACGGGGTGATTTTCAAAGATTGAATTCAAAAAGTGTGGAGATACTGCGGATAGAGTATAAACCGAATGCACACAACTTCCGTGCGTTGTTATATTTGTGTTATTTTATAGACTCAGTTAAGCTTTATTTACATGAAATGGAATAACCAGCTGAGAGTAGAACTTTAGTAGGGCCTCAGAAAAGTTGGAAGTAAACTATAATGGACTATATCACGAATTTTGAATACATCCGCTAATATGTAACAGAGTTGATTACGCTCCATTTCAAATAACATCCATAAAACAATAGAATATATTGCTAAAGAAATACACATTTCAGTCCCACTCGTGGCGGTCTATTTTTTTGTGCTTACTGTAAAAAATGTACATCAGTATATATCTTTAAGTTAATGGCCTTAAGGCGTGCTTCACAAAGCATGGATGCGTAATAATACGGTTACGGGACATCAAAATGGAACGAACTGAAGGATTGGAATGAATTTGAGAGACCTAATTCTATAATAGGGGTCGCGGTGGCTGAGTGGCTAGCCTGCTCGCCTCCCACCAAGGCGAACCGGGTTCAATTCCCAACCGGGCCACTCCCGGACATTCGCATGTGGGAATCGTTCTGGACGATGCCGCTGGTCAGCTGGTTTTCTCGCGGATCTCCCGTTTCCCCCGCCCTTTCATTCCGGTGCCGCTCTATACTTACCTCAATCACCCTCAAGACCTCGTTGTTAAGAGCCGCCCAGATCTTTTCACTCACTCACTTATTCTACAATACATGGGCAAGTAACAACCTCCAACCCATGAACAAAATGTGCGTGTGTGTCGAAATTAACAGACTATAACCTAGGCCTACAAATATAATGTATAATAAATAGAGACCTGAAAAATTCGGGAGTTCAATGACCTGCAGGCTAGACTCTACGGTATTATGTACAAATATGCAGATATTAACTGCACATTGGTTGTCTGCTGTCACAGCGGAAGGCGACGATTGGGCCAGCGTTCTCTAGGAGGTGTAAAACACCGTGTGGGTCAATGGCTGAAGTTATATAAACAGACGTGTTTTGAATTCTAGCTTGTCTCAAAATGAATCCGCGAATTCTTCAGGTTTCTAATAATACATATATAATATAAACTAATGTTTTGAAATTCTACATACAGAAGGCCTACTGTCAAGCTGCGTGTTTTTTAAAACCAAAACTATAATTTTTATATAAAATTGAAGCCCTTGTTTTTATACAAACCCGTCGCGCAAAGAGAAAAAAAAGTCACGGAACCGAATCCTACTCTGGTCTGATCCACACGGACTCACGGGCACGATGTTTCATCACAGTGAATCACGGTGACTGAATCACGGTGACTTACTATCTCCCGTGACTGTGTGTGCTTGTACGTATCGCGATCCGTTCTGTTATGGATAAAGACCTGGAAAATTCGCGAGTTCAATGACCTGTAGGCTATACTATATTTTCGCACGCAAAATCATGCAGATATCACTGTTCGTTGGTTGCTTGTTGTATTAGCGGAAGACGGTGATTCGGTCTGCATTTTACTGTGTATTTATTATAGGCTCAGAGTTGTCCAGTAGGTGAAATTTAACGGGTAGACCAATAGCATTAGCAATGCAAACGTACGGGGTTTTGAATTCTAGCTTGTCCTGAAATGAAAACGCGAATTTTTTAGGTCTCTTAGTTATGGACAGTAACCGTAGTGGGTCGCGTGACGTGTATGCATCCGTGACGTGTAGGCAGTCCATGTCTGTGTCACTTCGTTTCGTTATAGGACTGGTGTAAACGTGCGTAGGTTTGTCGGACATTCGCGCGATACCAGTTGTTTGATTACTCAAGTCAAAAACTGCCCACTGACGGCAAAGTTTTGAGCNTTGTCGGACATTCGCGCGATACCAGTTGTTTCATTACTCAAGTCAAAAACTGCCCACTGACGGCAAAGTTTTGAGCGTTGCCACAAAATCTCACAAGTTTCGCTTTTTGTTTCTGGTTTTTACGAAATATAACCATTGATACCATCCGAGTTCATATCAGGTTCATGGATTCAGTATTGTGCTATTTTTTTGCAGGCATAATATTAAAGTTTAAAATCTTCCTGCGTTATAATTCTTAACCCCTAAAATAATTACGGTTCCATTTTGTAAATCAGTCTTTGATTTAATTTTGTAATTGTGGAAAAATTATATTTAGTAGACCATGTTTTTTTCATCACGCAATCTAAATAATGTTTGATCATGAAAACTTCACTGTATTATTTTTAATTTGCATTTAGGCCTGTATTGCTTACACTTTTATTTTGGTTAATTTTCTTGTGTTTGTGGATACATAAGCGCGTCATTTCAATGACTCGTGAATCCAGTGGTTTATACATGAAACGTTCGTAACCTAACTTTTGTGTAACGTCCTTCCAATAGATTGTTGCTTCTACTTTTCAGAAACTAGCCCACTTACACCACTTAAAACTGTTAATGTCATTCTCACCTGCAGTAATGATCCAAATAACTATAGGCTATTCACGGTAAAGTGAGCACTTTTTGAAAGTCCTCTCATTTGGAATAATAGTCAATAAATATATTTTATTTTAGCCTTAGACGTTAACTTCCAAGTGTGGTGGAATACACACGCTGCGTTTATTATTTACATGAAAATATTTATTTAAAAAGGTGGTTAAATAATACAAAATGGTTGAAAGGAAAAAGTAACTAGGGCCTCAAAAGTGCTCACTTTACCGTGAACAGCATATAACTTCAGTTTTCCCCTAAAGTTCACATTTTCTTATTGCCTGGGCCCTAAGTAAATATGCACAAAAACGTATATTTTCTATGAAACGTTGTAATATTATCGTATAGAAAATTACTCGTAGTACAGACTCGGGCTGGTGATAGAAATGGTTAGAATATCTGTGCCATTACTTTTTTTTTTGTAAACATAAATCGAGAATCTTTCCTCTCCTCTATCTTATAAGAAGAGCTAGTGATTTTTAGTGAAAAGATAATGAGTACACGATAGAGACTTCAATTCTATTAGCCCCCTACGGCAGTTTGTATATTGCCGTTAGTTACTGTCTGCTTGAGAAGGCGTTTTCATATTTGACCGGGCCGCTCAGAATTCGGCAACATCGGCACGGCTCCTACGTGATTTGTGTGCTGACAGTTAACACGTCTCAGAAAGTAAGTCCTCCAATAGAGGTAGGTAAACGACCCTACAGTGTTTTTAAATATAACTTGTCTTCAATTATTTACCCGAAATTTCTCTGCCTCTACCAATATGCAAAGGAAAACTGCTGGTACGCCCATACGGCGTTGAAATCTAGCATGTCCGGAAATCTTTTCGAGAAATTTGTGTCCCCCTATACATGAGTGATGTGATCAGGTTAATAGAAATGCTATTTTTACAAATGGTGGAAGAATACACAATGTGCATGCAAGTAGATCTTAAGCAGGGTTCTCAAAAGTGCTCAGTTTACCGTGAACAGCCTAAAATAAACGTAACGCTAGAAATTAACCCCCCCCCCTTCCCCACCAAATATCGTTTCAGTAACCTGTGCTCTGGAGCCTCTGTGGTTATATTTATTTATTAGCTACGGCTAGTAAGACGCCATTTTTAAACTTGATGGAGTTGCGCACGATTTGGGTCATCATATTTTTTGAGTGTTTATGATTATCTTATAGTCGTGCAGGTAAACAAAAAAAAAATGTTTTCGAATCTACGGGAAAAAAACTGTTTCGTAAAATGTATTTGCGACCTTTAGAAGTTTCTACTAGCACAAAACAAACATATAAGTTAACTGGAACTGAAAATGTTTATAATAATGTAGTCTATCCTATCAGTTTACTCACAAAAAATGTGTTTTGTGAACCTGCGAATGTTTGTACCTACACTCACGACAGTGGCAATTGTATCGTTGCAGTAAAATTCTGGCATTTCAAAACGGTAACGCATTAAAACATGGATAGCATCTTAGAAGTGAGAGAACGATTGCCGTTAACGAGACGAGAATAAGTATCTGTTACACTGAGAATAACGCTAATCAAGATTGTCACCATTTTGCAGCAATTTAAAGGGACCGTAGCCTGATTTTCAACTTCCTAAATACACTTTTCATGATTGCAAAAGTTAAGCCTATCTGAATTTTAGTGACTATAATTAGGGGCAGTGATATTTCGCCAAAAGATTTCGAGAAAAGATAGAGTCCAAAGGGCTGCAGGGTCGTCCAGCATCTTTGATTGGCTAAAATATGTTCCGGCCCGTGTTAACAGTTTGCGCACGAATCACGAAGGTTCAGTGTCAGAGTTACTTAGTCCTGAGCGGCTTGGTCAAAGACGGACACGGCACCTGCAGCCAATGGAGGTATAACAACAGCGGAGGTGTGTATATAGTATTGAAGTCTACTGTGTGCTCCGATTTTTACGCGAAAAGTCACTGGCTCTAACTTTCATTGTCAAAACAATACTATAACTTATGTTCTTTGTAGACAGCATGAAAATCGCATGTCTTGTAGAAATATAGGATATTTAACCGCATAAGTAGGCCTATATTTTACAAAAATTCTCAAAATTTTAAGAGAATTTAACTACACTATTTCCATATTGTAGAAAAACGATTCCCCACAAAGTTTCAAAACAAAAGTATTTTAATAATGTGTTATATTAAAGTTAGTGCATACAAGAGCCCTGAGAACATTAGCGAATTCATGTTTGTGTAAACAAAACAATTTTCCATGCCACATTAGCAGAAACTAAATTACCTAAATGTGTAAAAATATACCAACAAAAAAATTCCAAAGATAAATTAAGAACGTATACACATAATGCATAAATGGTTGTTTTAAAAATATGTAGCCTATCTCATTCCTCATTACATCTTTTCACTGTTTGTGTATTGACATACACATTTTTAGTGACAGTACTTATAAACTAAATATTGTAATATACAGTTCCGCTTAACCCATGTATTAGTGTAAAAAGAATGATGTACTTTAATTGCTTTAGATAGTGCAATAAATTATATTTAATTAAATCAATATTAAGAATATATTCACTGCAAATTAATTTGTTTTTGTGTTTATTTATTACAAAGTCATTTTGTATGTGATTTTGAGCAGCTGAATTAACTAGTTTACAGGTTTCCATTGTATTCAGTGACTCAGTTTNCATTTTGTATGTGATTTTGAGCAGCTGAATTAACTAGTTTACAGGTTTCCATTGTATTCAGTGACTCAGTTTTCACGACTGTATTTAATTGTGACTGGTTCGGTCTCATTTCCACGTAAAACAGGACTGAATATCGGCCTACGGCGGTGCTTTGAATGTTGCTGACGTAATATCCCTTTGCAGAGAACACTATTTTCAATGATTCGGATTTAACAGTTTTGAGTACTGCCAAAGTAAATTCATCTTAAAACTGTTGGGAACGTTCTGTTGTCTTGTGAATTCGACCGATATTTTTACTTGACATTTTTAGTGCAGGCCAAGGGTCTAAATTACTTCTTCTGTTTAGAATTTATCCTGTTACATAAATCTTAGGTGAAGCCATATGTATGTGCCTAAATATAGGCTTATATTACTTACAAGCCTGCAGGGACACCCGGATTTCGCTAAACGATTTCCGCAAATGCCAGACTTCAATACACTACGGGCGTACCAGCAGTTTTATTTTTCTGACTGGCGGCGTGTCTTTGTAAGAAGACATATTCTTACTTGATTGGCCAATCAGGATTAGGTAACTCCGATTCTGTACGTCTGTGATTCGCGGGAAGACACCTAAGACGCGCAGCACCTAGGTCATCCAATCAGGAAAGTGATTCTGAGCTAAAGTGTTATGAAGTACAACTGGTCGTGAAATATTTTCGCGAAATTCAGGTGTCCCCTTAGGTATAGGCCTTCTGTATAAGTACACGTATGTGTGTAGGCCTGTGTGATTGTAAATGGGCGCAAGCCCTTCGTAATATACACTCTAAGAAATCATNACACGTATGTGTGTAGGCCTGTGTGATTGTAAATGGGCGCAAGCCCTTCGTAATATACACTCTAAGAAATCATTTTTTAAATTTACCATATCAAGTGTATACGTACAGTGGCAAAGCGCGAATGGTAAATTATTTGTCCATACACGCGTGGTAACGTTCCTACAGTTGCTCAGTAAACAGTCAAATGCGTAGGGAAGTCCCCAACTTTTTATAGTAGCAATGCTAAACATCCCCATATTTTCAGCCCGAAATGTAATATTATTTCCATACACCGTATAGGTTAAAAACTTCCATTGCAGTTTAGGAAGTTTACGAAAAAATTTTTTTTTACAGTGTAGAGCTTATGAGGGGCCAGCATCACGTAGATGCAGTCATACGAGCAAATACATTATTTTACGTTGCTGTATTGTATTTATAAGAAAATATTGCATGCAGTGCCTACAAGTTCTATTTCTTGTCAAGTTTGGTAGTTACATAGCTCACAGTTAGGTCTAACTAACTCGAGCAGGAAGATCCACAAAATAGTATAAAATGAAAGTAAAACAGTTTCAACTTGTGAAAAATATTTTCAAGTATCAGTCGGTGTAGTGTGACAGGCCATTTTGAGTCTTCGATTTATTGTAGTAAATTGAATATATCACATAAATATAACTTTGGTTAGAATTGTCATCGATATTTGGTTCAAATTTCCATTTATTCGTAGNATTGAATATATCACATAAATATAACTTTGGTTAGAATTGTCATCGATATTTGGTTCAAATTTCCATTTATTCGTAGTGATTAGTATAATTTAATGTAATCCTATATGCTGGACGCGATGCTAAGCGTGTAGCTTTAGTTTAAATATGTTGTGTTATATAGCATGAGGAAAGCAGGAAAGTGCCATAATTAACACCGTCATGGGTGCCAACCCCACTGTTAAAAAATTGTGTTATTGTGCACTAAATGTATGTGGCAGCAGTGTCTTCACTGATGTCCATGTTTTTTTACTCTACAGCCAAGTAAATTTATTCTACAAATAAGTAAAATAACATGTACTTTGTACAACTAATTTTACAAATAATTGTGTAGAATTAATACTATTACTATTTAGCAGAAAATAAACTGCAGCATTCGTGTATTTTCTCTCTGCGGCAAGTAAATGTTCACAGACATCGCAATTGTAATTTCACTTCTGTGTANTCACAGACATCGCAATTGTAATTTCACTTCTGTGTATGTGTATTTTCTAATTTACCAAAAAGTAAAATCGTAGATTCACTGTAATTGTAATTATACAATTTCTCTACGTTATTCACTGATTTACCAAGCAATTTCACAATCAGCATATGTTCTTTTACAACTGCATCGTGTTAATTCACATACTTCGTATGTGTATTTTCACAATTTTCACGTTTTTTTTACTGCAGAACGTGGATAACATTTTACTTCAGATATAGAATAGGTAGTTATATACAAAAGCCAGCATATTCCATATCAGCGGAATTTAAGTTTTTCCTTTGAATACACAAAAGGAGTTCGAAGTAGTTTTATTGCCTACCGCTAGATCGTTTGTTTAAACAAATACTTATTGTAGTTATATTTTAATGCCTAGGAACAATAGTTGAAAATTACAAATACTGTACTCGTTTTAGCAAATTACACACATAAAAATGTAAAATTACCGAAAATGTGTATGTGTAAATATTAGCTCACAGATACTCCAAAATGTAATGCAAGTTTACACACACACACACACACAGTCAATTTAAAGTTACGCAATCGAAGATGTACAATTACAATGACATTGAGTGTACATACAACGACCATGCATCAATAAAAATACACAAGTTAAGATTTTATTACAAGGAGTAGGTGTATTTTTACACATACTTCAAAATGTGTCAATTAATACGAACATTATGTTTATTAAGCCATATATTCGCGTATTTTCACCAAAGCACATGTAGTACTCTCTGGATTATTAAGAACATATCTGTTAAATTACACGTACTGTACATCTACAAATGACACATACAAAATGTAAAATAACCAAAAAATTTTAAGTGTCAATTTACACTTATTTTTTTACAGTGCGGCCGCTACTTTTTGTAAAGGGTCGTTTTTGGTGACATTCTTGGGACTGAAAAAAAATTTATTCGCACAGAAGGCGGGTAAAAAACCAGAGCCCGTGCACAAACATTTAATATCGATATGATAATTATTTAATTTGTAATTAAACAGTTAAACATGTGCGTAGAGAATGATATTGACGTGAGCATATTAAAATTGAATTGAGGTGCAATAAACGGGGCACCCGAAACAGACAAGTATGTTCGTTATTGAGAGCGCCTGATCGTCTAGGACGTTTTGGAGCCTCGTTCTCAGGAATGCTGTTGTGTTTGTTTCCACATTCGCTGCCTGAGAGTCACCCAGCATTTCCC